>JAMXBD010000081.1:1800000-2094280 GCA_024138025.1 Combretum micranthum | reverse complement strand
GTAGATACACAGATGTAATATCTTCTAAGTTTAGATTCCCATCGTTTTATATGAACTTAAACTAAACCTTATAAGATTTTAAAATAAGACTCAAAATCCATCTCAAAACTACATTAGAATTATGAACAGGTGATTGTTTAAATCAATTTACTTTAAGATAAGCCTTCATTACGTCCTATATCAACATAATGCTACTGAGTACTTATTGTCGGAACCATGTAAATTATTATTAAGAAACAAGCCACTCCATTTATCATCATTCAATATATCACAAAGTACTCTCTCTTCCAGTGCAATAAGGCAAATGATCGGACGAAACGAAATATGTAAAGCCACATACATTATTTATGGCATTCGATGACCAATTAATCATAAATTAACGCTTTTCATATTGTTTTCTCTCAAAGGGCAGAATCGTAATGATCTTTTTAAGCAATCGTCGAATTCCCTTGTTACATAATTCGTCCAAAAGGTAAGATTTATTCCACGGTTTAGATAATTATTACAAATAACTAGTCCTTTTCCGATTCCATTTGTGTCTATAAATCCCAACCTGCTCTATTTTCATCACAGTTACAATACTGCTTCAGCTTTCAAGCAACATACAGAAATACATACTTCTTTTAGCGTCATGGCATTAAATCTGTGCTTGTCCTAGTAATGTGACAGTGATCACATTTCAACACACCCTATGGCTAGTGCAACGAGGAACCACAAGATGGCAGTTACCCGGGGCACAACTGGCGGCAAGGCTCGAGGCAGAGGCAAGTGGTGGGCTAGTGGAGTGCTGGAACGCATTGGTGGAACTAAATGCTTGTTGCAATGAGATCGTCCTTTCTTCTTAGAGGGTGAGAAAATCTAGGGCCGAGTGTTTGCGCGGACATCGATATGATCTCCGCCTGCTGGCCTGAAATGCTTTCTGCTCTTGGATTTACTAATCAAGAAGGAGATGCTCTTTAGGGGTTATTGTGATGGTGCTGCTGCTCCAGCTTATTCCCTCAGCAAATCAAACTAGCATCGTCAATTATTAGTATGATTACGGGGTATTAGATGTAAATGGCATGCCAATATGACTATACGTGTGCATTTGGCAAATTAATAAACAATGTGTAATTGAAAAATATGAATTGGTCAAGACATCTTGTATTGTTATGCTATTACCAAAAAAAAAAAAAGGAAAAGAAGAAGAAGGAGAAAGAAAAACAAGTTCTGATTGATGTTTATCTCGACATATTTCTTAAAATGGAAAATCCAATTTATTCTTATAGGTATTTAACAATAAATTTATTCAAATATTAACAATAAGTGCGATGCTACACTGTCCATTTTTTAATCACGAGTGTGGCTCTCTCTTAGAATATTTATAATAATATTATATTTGTAAGATTAAAAGTTTGAAAGGGATTTGTTATTATACATTTGAAATTTTTTTAAATAAGAATAGTTTATTTAGATAAGCATGAAAAAAAAAAGTAATGACAACAAGTATGGCTGTAAACGAATCAAGTTTTCAAAGGTTTGGATTGACTCGTCTAAAATTTATTAAGCTTGAATTCCAAAAATATTTTATTAAGCTTGAAATTTTAGGACAAACTTAGCTCATTTTATTTATTTATTTTTGTCATTATAATGAAAAAAGAGATTCATAACTGTTACTCACTTGACGGCACAGGCAAAAGTCGTTATTAGACATTGAAAATAGTTCTATAAATTTACATACTCACTCTTTCAAGACAAAGTATGTAGTTTAATTTACAAAAGTTATTCCCCTGTGGCCAAATTTTGAAGCTTGGAAGACAAGTGGTGAAGTTTGCCGTTGCCGCTATAGGTTTTCCTTTTCTCTACAATCTTTTTATTAACCATCAATTAGTTTTGTTATGTTTTTCCTTCTGAAATTTAATTAGATATAAGTTTTAAATTATTATGTGAATAATGATAATGTATAAGTAAAAAATTAATATTTAAATTAATTAAACTATCACTAAACAGTAGGAAACCGTATTGAATTAGTAACCATAAGAGACCCATCAAAATCTTAAACAAATACAAACGGATCCATCAAACTTTGAACATGAGAACAATTTATGTAGCTGGCCATTACTCTTTGTATTTATGTGACAATATTATTGACAATCGACGACCATTGATTGGACGGCAGAATATGACCATTGATTGGACGGCAGAATATGACCATTGGAATTTTCACGGCTAGCGCTGATGCTAGGAAGACTGTCACTAGAAATCAGAACCCCATGGATAGGATCCGGTGGTGACTTGAGGAGGAAGATATTATATATTATAATATGGAAGATTGGTTTTTTTCTTTCTAATTTTTTTAGTTAGGATAAATATGATTGAGTTATTATTTCATTTTATTAGACTTGGAGTGGTATGCAGATTTTAAATTTTTTAACTTTCTAGAATATTAGATTGTTATCTTATTATATAAATAACATTTTAATATTGAATAAAAGAATTTTTTGGAGGATTCATGTCTTTCTTCCTTTTTGAGGCCATAAAAAAATCCATTGTAAGGTCATACAGTTCAATAATAGTGTAAGGCTATCATCAAATGAATCTAATGGAATTAAAAAATCAATTTATTATCATTTTTTATTAAAAAAACATTTATTTTCACAGTAATTTGTTAGTATTCTTTAAACATTTGTATTGTTTTTGCAAATATACATAATTTCCTTTTTTTTTTTTTCCACTTCTATTGTCTATATTAATTTGGAATCAAAACTATTTCTTCCATTTCTTCCGCATCAACAGAGCTAATTAGAGAGATGGAAATTTTGAATCAAGAAAACTAAAAGAGAACCAAGAAATTTTTCAGTCAAGAAATGCTGAATTCGAGGTTGGTTTTTCTCGGTTGCTGTTTGGTTAGGAGACTCGAAAAAATCTTAGTGATCTGCGATCTATATATATATAGATTGTTATTTTATTCTATTCTAGTTAGCATAAATATGATTAAGTACATTTTATTTTATCATATTTAGTTGTAATATCAAATTTTCAATTTTCTAGAAATATTATATTATTTTCTCCTTTAAATATGCCATTTTCTTTCTTCTTATTGATGGTATGAGACCATCATAGAATCATTGGATGATGTGGAGACCATACAATTTATGATGGTGTGTGATTATCATTAAATTATTTTATGGTAGGAGATCATACAATTCAATAATGGTATAAGGTTATGTCTAATCTATTTGGTGATTTTAATCAATAGAATTTACCTTTTTCATGTTTATCATAGGAGTGAGCGATTATAAGGTGAGTAAAGTGTTACTTGTACCTACCTTGTAAGATAAACAGTGCTAATTTGTATCCAAAACTTACCTTTTCATTTTTTACCCACCCTATACCTTATACTAGAGATAGGCAAATCGGGGTTAACAGGTCAGCCTATGGATTAAATGGCAGGGCTATTTTGCTTGCTTTTAAATTGGTCATATTTTTTTAGGCCCACACCTGGCTCTCTTTTGGGTTGTGTGCCAAAATTAATTTTTTTATTTTTAATATTACTTTACGTGAAAATCAGAATTATTTATAATTCTAAGGTTTTACATATATAAACGACTAATTTATTACTATTTTGATTATTTATATATAAAATCAAGTTTTTTAAATGATTTATTGGATATCATATTACATTTAAATCAATAAATATATATTTTTAAAAATATTATTATACTTGTGATACATGCTTTATCGTTATTCTTCCATAACATACAATAAAATCACTAGATGTTATTTTCTTGTTTTTAAAATTTCTCCTCTTATTTTTGTTATTGTTTTCTTTTTTCCGGTTGGCCCCAGCCCGCTTTAGCCCATAGGTTAAACGGGCTGGCAAAAAAATTTTGGTAAGTGGTTGGCAGACCGGCCTATTGGCCACGGCCCATATTTCCAACTCTACTCTATTCCATGTGAAACTTACGTGATATACTATAAAACCTGTAATTTTTTGTTTTTTAAATTTTAAGATTGCATAGTATATATAATTTTATGTAACATAAAAAAAAAATCACGTTGTTTCCAAATATTGACTATCAAAAAGGCAGTTTCTTTTAAAGGAAAAAGAAAAAGGAAAAATAACAAAAAACTGTAAAAGAACGAATTATTTACCAAAAATTCATTAAAAGATTTCTATTTTAATTTAATTATCATGGATTATACATTATAAATATTTTTTAGGTTAAGTTGTTAAGGGTAATTAAAGCAATGCTATTAAAACTAAATATTTAAAACACCGAAGAAGTATCACTGCCTTAAAATATATTTATGTTAACAAAAAATTTAGTAGAAATCAATAATATTTTTTTATTATAATAACTTAATATTATTTATTTATTTATTTTTATGGAGTAGGTACAAAGTACAAGGAACTTATACCATATATTAGTAGAGTACACGTTCCATGATGGGTCTAGGGTATGAAAAGCTTATACCTGTACTCTATTCTGTGTGAGCAAGTTCCAAAAACTTTATACTTGGAAGATACCTAGTTGAGTTAGGTCCAAGTAGGTACTATACAATAGGGTTACCTGCTCATTCCTAGTTTTATCATTTCTTCTTATATATTATTATATATAAAGAATCCATTATTTCATTTGTGATTTGTTAATATTCCTTAGACCTTTCGTATTATTTGACAAGCATATATATTTTCTTTTGTCTTCTTGTTTTCCCTCCACTATCCTACATCAATTTGGTATCAAAGCTATTTCTTCGATTTGTCCTACATCCACTACAAGAAAATAAGCTTTTAGAAACAGAAATTTTGCGACGGAAAATTTTTGTTTCTGAATAATTGGATTAGCGTCAGAATTGCGACGCTTTTGCGATGATATAATGTGGAAGAGATTTTGCAATTTGTTTATGTTTTTACAACAAATTTGCGATAGATTAACTACTGATTTGCGAGGGAATTAAATTTGTTGCAAATTTGTCTCTAATTCAAAGGGGAAAGAAAATTATTTTGGCACTAGATTTTCAGTCAAAATGCTGTCTCAAATGTCTCAAAAATTAAAAAAAAATTATGCTTAAATATGCAAGACTTTTAGAGACAGATTAATCTGCTCTGATTAAACAATGTATGCATGTACATATTATATTCAGAGACAGATTTTAATCTGTCTCTAATTTTTGTTTACATGACTTTTTGAGACAGATTTAATCTGTCTTGATTGCTTTTACTTTTTATTACATGAAATTAAGAAGAGAAATTTATTTAATAAAATATGGTACTTACATATCTCTAGAAATATGTAGTTAATGTAAGTATACATTTTAACTATAAAAAAGTTGTGATTAAAAAAAGAAACATAAAAAAAATAATAATAGAAATACTATATGTTTTATGAGCAAAATTTACTATAAATAAAAGTTAAAAAAAAAATAAAACAAGATAATAACATGATCTAGAAAAAAAAGGGAAAAAAAGGACAAGAAAATCAAGAAATTATAAGAAAAGAAGCATATTATACCTTATGAAATGAAATAAAAAGAGAGGGAATACATCACAGGATTCCTTTTAATTTTTTTCCACCATAAAGAAATTATACGAAAGTCAAGTAAACAAAAATTAAAACTCTCTCTGTTGCCTCCTTTTCAAACAGACCAGCAACTTTCTAACTAAAACCCTAGTCCCCAAAGCCATGATGAAAACTTCCCACACGGCTACTCCACTGCACACCTCCTCCTGTTCTTATTCTTCTTCTTCTTTCCTAACTAAGCCCCGATTTGGGCCATCACCCGCCGCTACTACCACCACTGACCCTAAGACCCTAATCCCAAAGCCACCACCCCAAACAACCACCTTCACCGTTGTATCCAAGAACAGCCACCTCTCTCTTCCATCACGTGTTTAACCGCGCCAAGTCTTCCATCTCCAAGCTCAAAAAGATAAACAAACAAATGGTGCCATAAGCGGTCGGTTTGTATGGGATAATTAGTAAGTTATTTTTTGTCCTTTCATTCAAACACTTGCTTGAGCACCTAGAAGATATCTGTCTCTTGTCCATTGGTGGAAGTTGATTTTCTGGTGATTATCTTTAGCTTGTTTCTCAGCTGGCAAGTTGGGATTCTTAGTTTTATAATTATAGGTGCCTCCATTATTTGAGCCCCTAAGATGTAATAGACTAGTGTGTTTACGCGTGAAAAATAATTGAATTAGAAGCGAGTTCGTTACACTTGATGATAACGAGGATTCAAAAATTGACTCCCGATTGTTCATTGATTCAAAAGTACAAATCAAAACAAGGAAAAGCCATAGTAAATCAAGTTCTATTGTAGACTTTAATTTTTTTAAAAAAAAATAAAATCAAATTTAAGATAAGGAATTTTAACATTATCCTGTTTTTCTTACGGAAGGTGACCTATAGATAAAATGATAGAAATTTAAAATAATGATGCTTCATTGAAAATGTTGGTTTATTTTATTAAGTGTAGATATTGAACAGCATCCAGGTATCTATTCGAAACTTCCATGTGTCCTACACAGCTATCCAAAATGATGTGCATAGTGATTTGTAAGTATGCCCGCTCTGTTTACTTTTATTTTGGAGTTGAACCATGTTTCTTATACAGGTTTTCTACGTATGTGATTCCAAGAATTATGCTGCTAATGATATGTGACTCTGATTCCTTGGTATTCAAGTATTTTGATATAATTGAGTTAGCTATAAGACAAATGGTCAACAATGTTTTGGTTGCCTAGGCGTAAAGTCATGCGCTTAATTGCTGGTGTTTGCAAAGTCAAATATGCCACTGTAATCCCTTTGATTTTTACATAACCCGGTTATAATAAATATTATAAATAAAATATAGAATAATAAATGAACTATAATAAAATATCATAAATCATTCCAAATTTTTGCGATTTAAATTTTTTAAGTATGAACAAATTAGAATAAAGAATCTTTATCACTAAGACTATAAAAGTTCATAATAAAGAATAAAGAAAACTATTTAACTATTTACGAACTTAGTTTTAATGTAAAATATATAATATATATATATATTAAAACATTCAAGTTAAATAATTCGAGTCTATAAAAACTAAAAGTCTGATATACTCTAGTAATTATAATTAGTAAAAAGAACTGAGTAACAAATATAAAATTAAAATTAATTTCTAATCTAATAAAAATACTAGGATAAATTATAAATAGAAATGATTTCATATATAATTTCAAATCTTAAGAATTTATAAAGTCAAATTAAGGGTAATATAATTATTAATCAAAATATCACGAAACTAAACTTTTAAACAAATAAATATAATTTACGATAGCAAGTATAAAAACAGAAAATAAAAGTATTAAAACCAAAGATTCTAGTATACTATCATATTCAAAATATTTAATATCATTGATATGTAAATTTTTATCTAAAATATTATCAAATCAGTATTTATCATACGTGCATTTAGATCCATAAAATTAAATCTTTTCATCAATTTATATTTTTTCCTACTCCTTACATATTTATTGGTTATAAATTTATCATCTTCTTTTTGTTTTATATTTCTATAATCCAACTCACTTGCATTTTTTTTCCTATTTTGCTTTGCTACGTATTTACGTATGAGTTGTTTTGAATTCAACTCCTTTGGACGCGTTAAGATCTAAGAAAAAGCGAAAATTCAAACACATATATAGATATCTTTAATAGAATTCATGTATGTCATAGTATTCATAATATTTAATAAGGAGAATATGAAAATTTTCATCTAAAAATATTACCGAATCAGTATTTAACATACGTATTACTTAAACCGTAAAATTAATTTTTTTTTATAAATTTATATTTTTCTCACTCCTTACATATTTATTGGTCATAAATTTATCATCTTTTTTTTTGCATCCTAACTCACTTGCATTTTTTTTTCTTTTGTTTTGTCCTATTCCGTATTACGTACTTGGATTGTTATGAATTTGAACTCCACTGGACGCGATAAGGTTCCAACAAAAAGCGAAAATTCAAACACATATATACAATCTTTAATAAAATTTTATGTATACTATAGTATTCAGAATATTTAATAACGCGAATATGAAACTTCTCATCTAAAAATATTACTAAATCAGTATTTAATATACGTATAATCACTTACACCCATAAAATTGATTTTTTTTCACAAATTTATGTTTTATTCCCTCCTTATACGGTTATAAATTCATTATCTATCTTATTTCTTATTTTATATATCCTAAACCTAAATAATTATCAACTAATATATAATTAATATATATATATATATTATTTGCAACTTGCTGGAACGGTTTCCACTTGTAGTGAAGGGCAGGGATCTTCTTATTTTTGGTGAGCCGAAAATCCTTCACTTAAACAAAGTTAAAGTCAATATAAATCTAACTTCAACCAATGCAAATCGGCCAATCATCCTCCATATTAATGATAAACAAACAAGGAAAGCAATTCGTTCTAATTTAGGGATGAAAAACGGCCGAAGCTTTACATTCGTTTATATATATATATAATATACGTGTATGCAAACGAACTTCGTTGGACAAGCAAATGAACTCCAAACTCTTTCAAACTTTCCAGATTCATCTATATCTTATTAGGAATAAACCAACTCAGAAACCGATTTTTAAACGCTCATACCCATCCCGTTCGAAATTCGAACAAAAAACTGGAAAAAACGTTCAAAAACGAGCTTGAGGTAAGTGATTCTCATTCCGCGAGTTTTCTTTCAATTTTAAAGATTAATAATGACTCTTAGACATCTTAGGAAGCTAACCAAGGCCACTAGGAACTTCGAATTTCACCGAGAAGCCACAACGAAGGTAATTTTCCTAAACCCTAGCCGAGCTTGATGATTCGAAATCATGGATAGTATGTTGTTTTTAGGTTATGATTCTTGTATATTTAGGTTTATTAGGTTATTAGGAGTTGTTTGGATCTAAAATTCCGACGTTTTAACGTCGGGATTCGTTGGAAATGGCCGCGGCTCATCGGGGAAGACGATGAACAGTACTTCCCGATGAGCACAGGCACGGTGTACGGGCGTACATAACCCGTATACCCTCGGCCAGCAACGGTGTACGGGCGTACATAACCCGTATACCCTCGGCCAGCAACGTTGTACGGCGTACTTAACCTCGTACACCCCTTATCCAGCACATTGTACGGGCGTACTTAACCCCGTGTAGTCCTCGGCCAGAAGGAAAAACGAAACTAAATATAAATAATTATATAATAAATAATAATTTAAATAATTTTTGAATGTTATCTTTTTCCTGCATTTATTTATTTATTTATTTTTCTGGAATAGTAATGGTAAATTTATAATACAATAATTAAACCCGAAATTTATTTATTATTTATTTAAATTTAAAAATAAAATTATTTTTCTGACTTTATTAAATATAGGATTTAATATTTAATCTATTATTATTAATCTAAAAAGAATTTCTTTAGAAATATAAATTACTTTGTTAAAGTAATTTCCGCATGATAGATTTCTAATTATTAATATCCTTAATATTATTAAAAGAATTTTTAGAATTTCGAAAATATTATTTTTGAAATAATAATAAATATGGATATAAGACTAAAATTACTTTAGTAAATATTAATTAAAATATATAAACAATTAGTATAATTCTTAATGTGATGGAATATAATCTATTTTCGGAAATTTATTATTATTACTATTATTATAATTGTTATTATTTATTGTTATCATTATTGTTATTAGTATATTGATATTATAATTATTTTTGGTGTGCTATTATCGATGATAATTATTAATGCTTATGAAAAGAGAAAAATAATTTTGAAAATAGTTATAATTAAGTTAATAAATTCTTTTATTAGTGATATGTTTTCTAGTAAGATATATATATGAGTTAGTGAATACTAAGTATATACAGCATAATTGTATATAAATAGATAACAATTAAAGATCAAGAGAAGCAAAATGAAAATAAATAGCAAATAATTATTTCTTACTATAAAGGTTAGAACCTTAAAAAGTCCTTAGAAATAATAGAAACTTTATCAAATATAGAATATTTAGATATTCATAGGAATTCGATTAAATTAATAGATACCGTAATAATTAAGTTTAATTTAAAATTAGGTGATTAAAGTTAACACCCTTAATTTTAGGAAGACTTCTTTTAGAGGAATAATCGTATAATAATAAATATATGTTATTTCATTTCATAGGAATATAAATCGATTCTGGACTACCAGTAGCTTATTACAGCAATATAGCGAGGACTACAGGTGAGGGACTTTGACCTTATCATATTGTTTGTGCTTGTAGTTAGTTGCATTGATAATAACATATCAAATTGAATTGCATGTGGGTTTGGGTAAATCGTATGCTGCTTGGTGTATGTATGATTGCCAAAACATATTATTATAATTAACAATTTCATTGTATGATGACAATTGTATGGAGCATGTTGATGTTTGTCTGTAATTGTATTATCGTCCTGAACCTGATTAAAAACTATTGGTACCATAAAATGAAATGGGCATGCATCGCAAATATTGCATATTTGCATCTCTAAAAGCGTAGTAGTCTATTACGTGTTGGCCATCCAAGACTCTGATAATGCTTGGTTGACTTAGGCTAAAGGCTATTAGATCAACGCAAGGTTACCTTTGTTCTGTTGGTACCATAAGAACTAAGTGGTAAATGAAGGACGCCGCTTATGGTATTGCTTGGATGACTAATGCTTAAGGAGTTGCTAAAGGTATGTACATGGGATGGTTTGATAAACTATCATAAGTAAAAGTGATAACCCTAATACGAGAAATCGTAGATTCCCCTGTATGCTTGGCTTCTTCTGGATAGACTATGTACTACCGGTTCCTTCAACACTGATGAGAGGGGTAAATCTCCATCCTGCTTTGGACTCCGGATTCTCCAGGCTTGTATTTGTTCATATGCTTGATTGTGGCATTACATATGTTTGCTAAGTAAACTTGATTTCCATTGTTTGATATGTGGTCTGGTCAGGTCATCTCACTGAGCGTGTGGTTTTGCTCACCCTCCAACAGTCTTTGTGCAGGTATAACGTTAGCTGGGATTGGGTTAAGCATGAGTGAAGAGTGCTACATCAAAAGACCTTGCTGAAGATAGTTTCATAGATTATATGGTCTCAAAGAACAAATTAGATAAATGGTATAATTGATTAAGATCTTGTATTTTATAGGTTTGATCTCAATTTCATTATTTGGTAGGGGATACTGATTCTCTGCGTTTGGCAAACTAAGGAAAATCGGAATCTTAGTATTTATATAATATATTGGTATGACTACATTACATGTAACAATTATAAGATAGAGTCTTGTAATATCTGACTTGCAAGACGGTTCTCATATTACGGGTGCACACGTGGTATGACGACTACAGGATGATACTACTAGGCCCTATTTTGGGGCATGACAGCCTCAAATAATGCTAAGCCTCTCATGATCATCATCATCAGTTTCCTAGAGTGACAATATTGAAAAAGGAAAAGTTGACTTGAGCACAAAAAGACATCTGTCACATGCACATAGGTTTTCCACATTTCAAGCCAATATGCATTCTCATATGACTGCATTTATGAGTATTATGCATCATAATCAGGTCTGCACATGGTGTCTAATAAAAGGTGATGAGAATAAAAACCACAAACTAAATGACAATTGGATTGTTATTCAACCTATTACTTGATATTGTAGAAAGGGTCTGAATAATTTAGTTAAGAGCATTCTTGATGGATCCTGTAGTTTGATAAAGTGACACAATAATGCAGGTTGATTTGTTAAGCCGCTTGCATTCTCCACAATTGGTAGAGCTCTTAGGCTATTGTGCTGACCAAAACCATAGGCTCTCGATTTATGAATTCATGCCAAATGGTAACCTTCATTACCACTTGCATTACCTTAATGATCAACAAAAGCCATTGGATTGGGGGACTAGATTGAGGATTGCTCTGGATTGCGCCATGGCCCTTGAATTCCTACATGAGCATTTTTTTTAGGCAACCAGCATCTTCTCCATTCACATTTCTCCGTCAATTCATACAACTTATATGCTTCCTAGTTTGAATAAGGCTTGAATGTGATTGTGGTTGTTGTATGGATGCATATTGCTAAATTTTTATTTAAATGTGTGTATGGTCTAGTCTATGTACCACCCAATAGTTATTTTTGTTGGGCCATTCCCCTCATAATTAATATTAAAACACATTTTGAAAAAAAAAATTTACTGATAAGGTACATCATTATATGAGTTGTATGATGTTTTATATTTGTAAAGCATTTTATTTTTATAGCAAAGCATCGATTAATTATAGTGATCTTCATTATTGCCTACCTCATATTTGCCTTTGCCTCGGCTGTAAATTTTTCCTTTTCTTTTTCCCATGAACAAATTTGAGATTGCACTATTTTAACTGCAATTTGTTTTTGGCTTTCATGTTTGACAGCCGATGGTTGCACTTGGTTTGAGGTTTTCTAGCTTGATAATCAGGAAAAGGTTACAACACACACGCCTCAAAAACTTCCCTTAAGTCTCACTATAAACCTTAAGAAAAGGTTTATGCACCTGAGGTAATGTACAGTTCCTACATTGACTTTTATGACATTCCAAAGTGCTTTTCTTCCTTGCATTTTTGTAATCTAGTTGGCTCCCAGTTACTTAGTTGTAGTAACACTCATTATTATGATTGATTAGGACTGCTGTAAATAAGTGGGATTTAATAATTTACGGCATTTAGTATGTTCGAGTTACGTAGTTGGATACAAAGGTGTAATGTAAATGCTCATAAGTATTAATAATTTTCCAGATGAGTGCATGATGTTCATATTTAGATGCTGAACTGATGATTCGGTAACTGAGCTATATGATATGGTTTGCTACTGTGAATGGATGAAATTCTGCTTTGGAATGCGTGCGAAAATCATCTAAGTGGAATTAATTAAACTTTGAACTAAAATTTTAAGAACACGTATTTCCATTTCATTAGGAACATACTTAAGATTTTATTAATCAATAACTGTTCTACAAGGATGTTGAAAGGTCATCTTTATTCTTCTACCTCGATGTCAAACCACATGACAAGATAAGAAATTGTGTTGGAGCTGGAAGTCAAACTAAGGAGGTTTTTGGATATGCAAAATCTTCACTAAGGCTTAAAGAGATGAAATAATAAATACATAGACTGAAAGGAGTTTGGTATTAGATGTAGATTAGATACAGAAATATAGATAAAATTAGACAAAACAAACAAGTTGATCCGAGGCAATGCTTCTATAGGTGATGGTTCCATCTACGGCCATACCGCTAGTGATTTGTGAAAACAATAAATCCTTATTTCAAAAAAGTTCGGTCTTTATCTTCCTTTTTCTAAAGGGCAATCAAATTTAGCATAGGAGATTAGGAGAATGTACACATTTTTGTTGTGTATGACAGTGCCAGTAGGTAAAGAAAAAAATAGTAACATGGGAAAAGACTAAAGAGTGTTCTCTTTTAACTAAATAATTCAAATTTTTCACAATATTCTTCTATAGTACTTGTGTATATGAAATAAAGAGCAACATAAATAGATTGTATTATTCGGCGACTAATTTTTTTGAACTTGTCTTTAAATTTTCTTCCTTGCATTTTTCTAATTTATGCACCCGAGGTAATGTATCAGTTCCTACATTGACTTCCTTATGTTTAGTGAGAAGTATTGGTTTTCTGCAAAGAGCATTAATTGCTTCCCCTCACGGTAGCACTTAAGCCGAATCATTCTAATTTTTGCATTGTATGCAATCCAATTAGATTTACCATTTATTCTACTGTTACCTCTGAAGTGAAACTTTTTATGGACATCTGTGCAGGTTGGGCAAGAAATAGATTTTGTGCTAGTTTTCTGCATTAGGCTAGGAATTGAACCTTCCAGAAGAGAACAAGTTTTGAAAGCTAAGAGGGTTATCCTTACTTACCCTTTTTTTGTTTTCCTACATTCTTTCAAGACAATATGTCTATTCCTATATGGTGCTGAATTTATAATCGACTTAAAATTAAAGAAGGTTCAATTTCAAAACATTCAGGAGGTTCTATTTCATTTTCCATGCATTGTAAAAGGATGGTGTGTTCACATCAATCTTTCTAACTATATAGATGTAATGCACATTCTAATTATTAAACATATGGTTATGAATATTAATTTTTTGGATACTTCAATCATTTTTCTTTTGAGATACCTAAATTTTATTAATGTAGGAAAACACTTTGAAGCGACCTTGAATTTATTGACAAGAAGTCAAAGATTGTTAATGTAAGTTCATTTTGTTATGTAATCTAAATTATTGATTCAATTTTTAAAACTTCTAATATCTAATATATTGGATTGACTCTTTTAGGACAAATATACTGAGTCATTAAAAGCAAAATATGGTGAAGATTCATCATCACTTCCTAACTTTGATTCAGATGCATGGGTGGAAGCAACTGGTGGTCCTAGTCATGGGAGGCTATATGGATTTGGAGTTAAGGAAAAACCAAACAACATTGTTGGGAACAATAGGAGCCCATCCTCTTGTAGTTCAAGTTATGGAGATTCATCATCATCTATCATTATTCAAGAAAAACTTAGAGAGATACTACAAAAGATGCAAGAAGATATGCAATAACGAATGGAAAAGAGAGAGTAAGAGCTGCAAGAAAAGATGAAAAAAGAGAGCAAGAACAAATGGAAAAGAGAGAGCGAGATTTTCAAGCAAAATTAGATAAAAGAGAAGAAGAATTCAAGGCATAATTGAAAAGTCATATGGAAGCTTTGTTAGTTGAAGTTGTGAACCTTCGAAGGAAATGATGATGGCACACTTTTATATGACATATGATATGCTTACTCTTTAAGTTTTGTAAGCCTTCTTGTTTATTTGTACACTTGACGACTTGTTGAATTTTATATTAATTGGTATGTATGTGATGTTGAATTTTGGACTCATAACAACCATACGTATAAAATATTTAAGTGGACATTTAATGTTTTATGATTCATTTTATGTGTGTATATATATATATATATACAGGTTTTAGATTATTGATAGAGAAAAAAAAGAGAGACTATAATGAATTATAGTCAATTAAGACAGGTTTGACATGGAATTGCATATATATATATATATATATATATAGTTTGCTTTTGCAATAAACCAATCAGAAACAAATTTGCGACAGAGTATATAAATAAATAATATTTTATCTACATTGATTATACAAACAGAGACGGTTTTGCGACGAATTGGTAAATTAACTAATTAATTTAATATATATAAAAACAATTTCAAACAGATTTACGACAAAAAAATTGTCTTTGAATTCCTTTTGTCGCAGATTTTAATGATTGATTCGCGATAGAAATTATAAATATCAGAGACAGAATTTTCCGTTGCAAAAATTTGCGATGGATTCAAAATCAGTTGCAATAGAATTAGCGACGAGGGTTTTTGTGACATAAATTTGTGACGGAAAATCCGTTTCTGAAAGGCTTTTGAGACAGATTTTTAACTTTTAGAGACAGAAATTTCTGTCTCTAAAAGCCTATTTTCTTGTAGTGATCATAGCTACTTTTGGGATGATTAAGCACCTAAGTGAGTTGTTGGCAAGGCAATGGGAAGCTAGGGATAATAAACTAAAGGCAGCTTCTACTAAGACTAGCCATGTAATGAAGTTGTATATCGAGTAGGGGAAAGCTAAGGATTGAAATTGAGAAGAGATTACTATTGAACCTGATTACTTAAAAAAGCTATAAGCCAACCATGGGCATTAGCATGATGGATATGGAAATGCCTATAGAGGAGACTACTACTATGTCTTACCTACAAAAGAGGAGTAATGAGTAGGTGTGAATACGCGGACGACATGAAAAACAAACTATATGTGCTCATGAACAATGGCATCTTCTATCTTATATTAGCAATCTTTTACTCATACTAATCGACAACACTATAGATGAACCATGTTGATTCACTCTCATGGTATGATAACTACTCAAGTAGAAGCTATGTTACATAACCTAATTTGTAGAAATATAAGGTTTATTGTGTTATTATTGCCAATTTCTTATTCCATTCACTATTTCTTTTTCTTTTATAATTTTAGATTACTCATCACTTCAAAAGGTTTCAAGATTAAACTTCAATAACATGTTTGGCTTAACTTTATACTCTTCTATAGTGCGATTGCCTTGCCTTAAATTGAAGAACTTAGATATCATCCAATGTCTTATGCTTTCACGATAAAATCTCTCTAAAAGGCATTTCTAAACACTTTTCGAGTCACCTCACCCTCAATTAAAACTTTTGCCAATCAAACGTTGCTCTGTATGGAAAAAACTCTACGACTTTAAGCTTCCTTACTTCAGCTATTT
Organism: Combretum micranthum; assembly: GCA_024138025.1. Classification (NCBI taxonomy): domain Eukaryota; kingdom Viridiplantae; phylum Streptophyta; class Magnoliopsida; order Myrtales; family Combretaceae; genus Combretum; species Combretum micranthum. Next base: position 2,077,877 of record JAMXBD010000081.1, on the reverse strand, counting down.
TCAAAAGCAATGTTTTTTCAAGTTCTTCAATCCACTTTTCTACATTAAGTGGGTCTATTATAGTTGTAGTATAGGATTTAAAAAACCTAAAAAAAAATTGTAAGATTCACCACATTAAGTGTCTCGCCACAACCTACAGAAATTACAAATTGTTTAACTCTCTACCACATATGTTGTAAAAAGTGTTTTTGCTTATCTTCAATCAACTACATCATTGTATTAACCAAGTCAACTAGTTGCTCGAGCTCATTCCATGGAAGGAAAGAAGAAGACAAGGGACCATCATATATATTAGTATTGTTTTCAATACTTGCAAGGGAAGAATTAAGGGATTGTTTATACATCTACCCAAAAATTAAAACACAAACAAATATGCATCAAACTCAGCGTGCAATTAATCACAAAACAATATGCTATCAATCAAACAATTCTTCATGCAATTTTCTTATTTATTGTGTTCAACATCATGATAATAATTCAAAACTATTACAACTTATTTTATAACTTATTATTAAAATTTGCATATCCATATATGATGTTTGATTTTTCAATTTAGTTTTTAATTACATATTGATAAGGGACATGTGATAGGATTAAATTATTGGTGCAAGTAGAAAATAAAAGACATGATTATCTTAAGAAGATTATGATTTCTTTTTGTAGATTTAATAGTGTTGGAGTTTGTGCCTTGAATCCATTCTCTATCAAAGTTGCCAACGTAGAAGTCTAAAGCCGCCAACCTTTATGCTGACATAGAATGTAGGCCACTTATTGCTTGTTGAAGGTCGCCGGCTTTAGGCTAGCTTACATTACAAATTTCCACTTTCCTCTTTTATAAGCATGTCACATATATGTATGTGTATGTTAGGGTTTTGAGAGTCAGGTCTTGAGTAGTTTTTTTTATATATCTTTTGAGTTGTATTATTGTGTGGTTCTCTCAAGAACTATTGTACTCCTTATTCAATATTTAGTGGATTTCTCTCTTTTGCTCGTGGTTTTTCCCATAAAGGGTTTTCCGTGTAAATCAGAGCATAGGTTTGATCTATTCTCTATAATGGCAACTGTGGAATACGATATTCCTCTATTGGATTACAACACTAGATTCACATTATGGTAGGTTAAGATGCAGGCAATTCTCGAACAAATGGATCTGGATGACGTGCTGCTAGAGTTTGATAAGATACCTTTGTCTTGATCACTAGAAGAAAAAAAATGTAAGGATCGAAAAGCCCTATCTTAGATCCATCTACATCTATCGAATCAAATTTTACAAGATGTGTTGAAGGAGAAGATTGATGTTGCTTTATGGTTAAAACTAAAACAATTGTGTATGACAAAAAGTCTAACCAGTAAATTAGTAAATTACATCTAAAGCAATGATTATACTCTCATCATTTGGTAGAACGTACGTCTTTAGAAGATCACTGATCCACTTTTAAGGAAATTATTTCTAATTTAGAAACCTTGGAGGTTAAGTATGATGAAGAAGATTTAGGGTATTTTGTTGTGTTCTTTGCCTCCCTCCTATTGGACCTTTAAAGAAACTATTCTATATAGTCGTGAAACCCTTACCATTGATGAGGTTTTTGAAGCTTTATGCTCTCATGAAAGGTTAAAGAATCGTGTGGTTGGACGTAAGTCTCAAGTAAAGTATCTTGATGTTCATGGAAGGGCTCAAGAATGGAATTCTGGTGGTAATACCAAGGGCAGATCAAAATTTGTAAACAAAAATAAGACCTAGAGGTATTGCAAGAAAAAGGGACACATTAAATCTAAATATTATAAACTACAGAATAAGAACAAGAAAGCTGTGACAAATCAAAAGGAAAATCAATCAGATAAATCCGATGAAGCCAATGTAGCAAAAGCCAATAGTGATGGTGAACTCCTCATTGCTTTTAATGACAATCTTAAAGCAAGTGAGGAATGGATTCTTGATTCTAGCAGTACATTTCATATGTATCTTAATTGGGACTAGTTTTCAACATATGAAACTATTTCAAAAGGTGCCGTTTGAATGGGTAATAACGCCTCTTGTAAGGTTGCAGGCATTGGAACTATTAAGATTAAGATGTTTTATGGTGTTATCAGGACACTCGGTGATGTGAGACATGTGCTTAATTGGAAAAGCAATCTTATCTCTTTGAGTACTCTTGATTCTAAAGGGTATAAGTATACTGGTGAAGATTGAGTTTTGAAGATCAGTAAGGGTTCTCTTGTGATGATGAAGGGACAAAAACAAAATGTTAATCTGTATGTTTGCAGGGTTTTATTGTTACAGGTGATGCAGCCATCGCTTCTTCGTCCTTGTCAGATGATGATGTTACTAGACTCTGGCATATGCGTCTAGGGTATATGAGTAAAGCCGGTATGGCTAAACTGTGTAGAAGAGAATTACTTGATGGGCAAGGCATCAGCAAATTAAAATTTTGTGAACTACATCTATGGTCTGTTACTCTTACTAATTATTCAAATTTGAAAGTTTTTGGTTGTCTTGCTTATGCTTGTGTTGATAATGGGAAACTTGAACCAAGATTTGTTAAGTGTATATTTCTTAAATATAAGTCCGGAGTCAAGGATTATAAGTTATGGTGTCCTGAATCGAAGAGAGTCATTGTTAGTAAAGATGTTATTTTTATGAAAATGCTATTTTACATGACTTATCTTCTAATAATGCACCTGATAAAGCCCAGTAGAAATCAAGCATGCAGGTAGAGGTTGAGATTAATGCAGGTTCTACACTAAAGCCTACTTCTCAGCCTAGATCACAAGCATAGAGTACTACTGTCTCTACACCACCACCATAATAGCAAAATTCCAATGCTAGAGACAGGCTTAGGAGAGAAGTTAGGCCTCTATAGAGATATACTGAGGCTAATTTTGTAGCTTATGCTTTAAATGTTGTAGAAGACATAGATTCTAATTTAGAGTCCTCAACTTACACAGAAGTAGTTACTTGTGATAATTCAGGTAAGCAGATGATTACTATGCAAGAGGAGATGAAATCCCTTCAAAAGAATGGTACATGGGATTTAGTGAAACTTCCTGAGGGTAAGAAGATTGTTTGTTGCAAATGAGTTTTCAAGCAAAAGGAAGCGACATCAAATGTTGAAGAACCTAAATACAAAGCAAGACTCATTGCTAAAGGCCACAGTCAGATTCTAGGTATAGACTTTACTGATGTGCTTTCTCTTGTCGTAAAGCACAGTTCGATTTAAGCCTTGCTTGGTATTGTAGCAATGCAAGATCTTGAGCTTTAATAGCTAGATGTGAAGACAACCTTCTTACATAGAGAACTTGAGGAAGACATCTACATGCAACAGCTCAAGGGTTTTGTAGTTTCTAGAAAGGAAGACTATGTTTGCTCGCTTAAAAAGTCACTTTATGGCTTAAAACAATCACCCAGACAATGGTATAAGAGGTTTGACTCATTTATAACTTCTTATGACTATATGAGAAGTAGTTTTGATAGTTATTGTTGGTTTATCTCAAATGATGATTTTGATAATAACAAAAAGGAGTAAATAATTACTAACATATTCATTAAGTGTGCAAGGATTTAATATAATCAAAGTGGTTTACAATGACTTAAGAGAATGATTTCAAAAGAGACTCCATGCAAAGAATAATTTAGAAAGTGTTTGAAGAAGATTTCAAGAACAAATGAGCTGTTAGAAGGTTAATCAGAAGGTTATCCGCTGGCTTTTTAAACTATCAGAAGGTTCGTCAGAAGGTACATCAGAAAGTGAACTGCAACAAAAAAAAAATGAAGAGTTTCAGCTCCAGATTCGAATTTTCTTTTTAGATTTAATATGTTGAAGACCCAGCTCCAAAGATTGAGTATATTTGGGTAATATACTCAATGTGTTCCACAAAGTTAGTTCAATATCCATGGGGATTCGAATTTCGTCGAATTAAAGTTCATTTTTTGAGAAAATTATGTTTTGACAGCAAGAAAAAAGAACGTGACTTATAAGGATCCATCTTCAACAGTTTATTCAAGTTTTAGTTGGAAATATGGTAAACATGATCCAAATATGCAAGGAACTTGTCTGATGATTATTTGTCCATACAAGGAAGTCGAAATTTATGGAAAATATAATCTTTTTGTTGCATGAACAGTACCAGACGAAGGAACAAGTCAACAACAGTGATTTCAAATTCGAATTTCAAGTTCAAGATAATTATACAAGTTGTTGGAGATTTAAACTTATCCATTGGAGCAAGAATTTCGAGATTACAACAACAAGATCTCAAGTTATTCAAAATTTGCAGATTTTGAAGAAAGAGATAAGCTGATATTACGCACAAAATAAGGAGCAAAGTTTATCCAATTGATTTCCTAGCCGTTGGAAGATATAAGGATAAGTATATCCATCCAAGACAGAAAAAAAAAAGGATAATCATGTGAAAAAAAAAAAAAGAGCTACGAATTTCTTTGAATTTGAGTAAATTTATTGTCATATTCTATTGTTACTGTTCCTTGAGCGAATACATTTGAGGAAACATAATTCTTTATTCCTCTGATTTGTTGTTACACATTTAGTGTGAGTTGAGAGTTACAAGTAGACTTAGTTGATTGATTGATTGATTGAGAGAATCAAGCTAAGTGAATTGTAGCTAAAGAGAATTGACAAGAACTTTTTGTAACTTTGTTGATTTGATTGTATAGTGGAACACAACCAGTGAGGAATACTGGGACCCCAGCTTGGAGCTGGAAAGAGGATTGACGCTCGAGGCGGAATCTCTATATATCGCTTTGCACTCTCTACTCGTTATCTCTCTTTAATTTCGTGACTTATTATTGATGTTGTATATGTGTGATATATGCTCAGAAGGTTAATCAGAGAGTAAATCATTCATATTTTTCTTACTCACAGAGTTAAGCAGAAGGTTTCTAAGTGTGAAATTCTTGAATCACTTTTGATCCGAATTTTTGCTTAAAGCTTTTATTTGTTAAGATTATTGTTTTAAGAAAATTTTAAAGCCATTTTAGTTGAATAACCAAGTGGTGTAAAATTTGTTTTAAATTTTGAAAAGTAAATGTGATAACCAATTCACCCCTCCTTCCCCTCCCCCCCGGCCGCCGTGGTTATCTTTTCGAGACCAACAGTTATGTTTACATTGAGAAGTATAGTGATGGTTTTCTGTGTATTTACTCTTGTATATTGATGATATACTAATGGCAACCAATAATAGAGGAGAGATAAGAAGGGTTAAAGCCCAGTTGAATAGAGAGTTTGAGACAAAAGACTTAAAGCAACAAAGAAGGTTCTTGGAATGGAGATTCAGTGAGATAGAAAAGCAAGAATGTTGCAACTAAGTCAAAAGGGGTATATTGAGAAAGTTCTTCATAGGTTTAATATGTAGAGTGCTAAACCCATTAGTATTCCTTTAATAGCCCACTTTAGACTTTCATCTACCTTGTCTCCACAATCAGATGAAGAGATTGACTATATGTTAAGGGTTTCATATTCTAGTGTAGTAGGATCTCTTATGTATGCTATGATTAGTACAAGACTAGATTTGTCATATGCAGTTAGTATTCCTTTAATAGCCCACTTTAGACTTTCATCTACTTTGTCTCCACAATCAGATGAAGAGATTGACTATATTTTAAGGGTTTCATATTCTAGTATAGTAAGATCTCTTATGTATGCTATGATTAGTACAAGACTAGATTTATCATATGCAGTCAGTAGATACATGGTAAATCCTGGTAAGGAATATTGGAAAGCAGTCCAATAGATTCTCAGATACTTAAGAGATACTACTAATGTTTATTTACAATGGTAGAACTAGAGATGGATTTGCTGGTTTTGTTGATTCTGATTTTGTTGCAGACCTAGATAAACAAAGATCTCTCATAAGGTATGTTTTTACCATTGGTGACTGTGCTATTAGTTGGAAAGCCACTTTGCAAGCTACAATTGTGTTGTATACTACTAAAGCTAAGTATATGGCTATTACAGAGGCCTGTAAAGAGGCTTTTTGGAAGAAAGGCTTAAGTGGTGAACTCAGTGATGACTTGAAGATTATTACAATCTTTTGTGATGGTTAAAGTGCAATCTTTCTCACTAAGGATCAAATGTTTCATAAGAGAACAAAACACATCGATGTTCGATATCATTTTGTGTGTGAAGTTGTTACTCGTGGAGATATTGCTATAAGTAAAGTCAGCACTCATGAGAATCCTGCTGATATGATGATTAAGTCACTTCCTATAGCTAAGTTTGAGTATTGCTTGGACTTACTTGGTGTTCATTGCTTATTGATCCCCTTTAGGAGTTTGTGGAAGAGGTGGAGAATGTTGTTTTATTTTATGTTGAAGATTGAAGTTTGTACTTTTGCTCATGAATTCGTGCAAAGGTAAAGATTATTGGAGTTTGTGTCCTGAATCCATTCTCTGTCAAAGCTGATAGCATACAAGTACAAGGCCACCAGGCTTTGTACCAACATAGAATGTTAGCTACTTGTTGCTTGTTGAAGGCTGCCAGCTTTAGGCCATCTTACATTACAAACTTCCACTTTCCTCTTTTATGAGCACATCACATATATATATATATGTGTATGTGTGTTAGGGTTTTGAGAGTCAGATCTTGAGTAGTTATTCTTATAAATCTTTAAGTTGTATTGTTGTGTGATTCTCTCAAGAACTCTTGTACTCCTTCTTTAACATTTAGTAGATTTCTCTCCTCTGCCTATAGGTTTTTCCCATAAAGGTTTTTCATATAAATCTTATGCATGCTTATTTACTTTTGTCATTATTTTTCACATTTGTTATTAACAAATAGGATTAATATTATCTTAATAGTGGCAGTATCTTTTTTAATAGGATTAATATCTTCTATATATGTTAAGTCTTTAAATTATTTTTTTTTTCAATTCTGTAAATAGATTAAACTTGTAAAAGTTGAGATAGAGATTTTTAATGGAATAAAATATTGTTGGTCTCTTCTATCTTTCCTTGTATTCTATGGAATCATTAGATTCATAGCATATTACTTTATTAAATTGGCACATAAGTCAACAAATTGTAATGCTTATCCCATTTCCAAAATTTGAAAAAATTCACTCTTATTGAGTTTTGAATTTTGATGTATGTTTATCTATGTATTCTTAGAATCAATAGATATGCAGAAGATCGTTTTCTGATAATTGTGCACGATTCAATAAATATCGATCTTATTTCAACCATTACTTTTTGGGTATTCATAGAATCAATGGAAGTGATAAATTTATTAATTCTTGTGCTGCATCACATACATATGATCCAAAATAAGCAATTACTCAACTTTAAGCATGCGAACACATTCTAGCCTTACTCTCATGTCTCACCGCACTATCGATCAAAGGTCCATAATCAAATTTATTTTTTGATCCAAAAGCACGTGGTTGTCACATTTCGAAATCTGTCGGCAATAATGACACCCTATCACATGTCCTATTGAAGAAAAATACTAAGGCTTATGGAATTAATAATGTGGGTTGGTTGATCTTTATGTTTTGAAATCATTCTTTAATTTTGCAAACTATAAGTGAAGATTCATTTGCTGGACCTAGTTTATTATATTTATAATTTGAATATATTGATAACCTTTAGGTTTAAAAGATTATCCATATTAAAAAAGTAATAGTACCTTATATATTGTTAATCATAATAAAGTTTATCATAAAAATCCAAGGTTTAGAAGTCCAAAAAAAGACAAGAATCCAAAACCAATGAAGTTTAGATATAATTTATAGAGTACATGATCAAAATACAAAGTCGGAAAAAAAGATCCATAAAAGTCTCAAAAGAATGTAGATCCTTAAAAACAATACACTAAGTGTCAAACTATAAAATGATTGAGCATTAATGGGATCATCAGTATATTATATCCGTCAGCCATTTTAGCATAGGTATGATTGAAGTAAAGCTCATCAGCTGAAAAGCTTAAGGCTTAAAAGAGTGAGCAACAAAACCCTATACGTTAGAAGCCGCACACAAGGACATATGATAACTCATGCACATGGCTAATTGTTAATGCAGCAACTAATATTTGTTTAAAGAAGTTATCTAAGTGTAAACGAAAAAACATGGGAATATTCATGAATTTGGATAAATGGCTAGAAACCAAAAGTGGCTAATCCTATAGCAGCAGGTTAACAAAGATCACCGATTCCCCTAACATTAACGATCACAATCCACACAAAACGTATTATTTGTAAATCGCATACCTCCAAATAACTCCTATTGTGGCTTCTTACTGTCCTCGCCAACCGAAATCCTTAGTGGCTTAAATAATTAATTATCACATCCCCTCAGTAATCTCAACCGCAATCACAATCTAGGTCTGGATGTTGTTCACTCATCCTCACTAGTTTGATCTAGAACCGTAAACGAATCGAGTTGAATCGATACAATAACAAGCTCGAACTAGACTTGAATAAAAAACTTGAAGTTCAAACTCGAACTCGATCAAGTTTTGATTTTTAAGCTCGAACTTAACTCGATTTAATACTCGATAAACTCAAACTCGACTCGATTAAGCTCGATTATTGTTTTAAATATTGATTTAACTATAAAGAGTATTTAAAACTCGATTCGATTATAAGTAAGTCGAACTTGAATAACTCACGAGCTGTCTCGACTCACTTACGGCCCTAATATTACGATGCACAAACAATAACCTTTATTATTTAGTCGAGTTTGCCCATTTGTCAGGTTTCATTATTTAATAGCCACACTAACCACAAAGTGACAACATGGGATCATGAGCTGAAACCAATTAGTTCAAGTCGAATTCGTAAGTTTATTATATGCAAGGAAGGAAATAAAAAAGGAGTCATTATTTATTTAATAAAATTGACTTATCAACTTTCAAATTAAGTATTCTATTTTCTGGCCATTAGTTAAGGCCCAACTCGGGTTGTTATCTATTGATATCTCGTTTTAAGGTTTTAATGACAATGATTGAAATTTTACTTCCTTTTTTTTTTTTTAATGATTCAATGTTTTTAACAAATTTGGCAAGTGTGCGGGTAAAAACAAAGCTCAACAATGGTATGGATGAAAATCTATCAAAATAAAGAATCTGAAATATGTGATCAGATGTTGGAATCAGAACATAAAGTTAGAACCAGATTTGGAAGAAGTTATACATTTTTTATCTTAATTTACGGGAATGAAACATAGCTCTGTGATCAAAATGTTAGTGAAATATATTTGACTATTCAATTAAAGTAGGATTTAATTCAAGGGTATATTCCATGAATCACTTATATTGGGATTGTTTGTTTCAGCCATTTGAGCTCGTTTTGGTATTTTTTTTTTGTTTTTAAATAGATATTTATCAAAAATAGATACAAATGAAAAATAAATATTTTTACTTATAAGATCAAATAGGTAATATACAAATAAGTTACAGATACTGATAAGATACAGATAAAAATCAGACAATCCAAATGACCTATGAGCTAATAGAAGAAAGTGGTTGAAGTTATTGTCTGCTGATCGTGGATGATTGCTTACGGCTGAGGGTATTCATGTTTAATTTATCATGTGAACGAAATTATGTTGATAAGTTTGTGATGCAGTGGATAGGATAGCAAATAATTATTTGGAGAAATGGCACAGGATTTGATGATAAGGCAGTTTCGTAATTTTGGGAGTTTTGGATTTTTACCGAGCGGGACCATATTCTGAAGGGAAACGATCCAACGACAGAACTCACCAGCTTCGCTCGTGACCTAAGCCGGTTTTCGGCCAAATTCCTTCGTTTAGGCCGTCAAAACCGCGTTTTTACTATTTTTAGTAATTTTTCTTTATGTCTTATCTTTTCATTGGATAATCGTTTTTATATGCCGTCTGTGGCATTAATCTCGTCCGTTCATTTGTTTTCGCCCTAGGTATTATTTAGATAGTTTCCTTTTTTGGTAAAAATAGCATATTATATATTCTAGGGTTACAGAAGAGACAGAACAGATTGTTTTTGAATGAAATTTTATTGAGAGTGTTCTCTCTTTTCCAGAATTCGACATCTTGAATAGATTTCGATTTTTGATGCCAAATATCAAGGTATTCTTAGAATCAATTGGTATTTGAAGATCACAAGCCGGGTATTCGTGCGCGAATCAACGTCTTGCGATTTCCCTTTATTCCGCTGCGTCAGTTGGTATCAGAGCTGCGTTCGTTCCAGGAGTAACGATGGCGCCTCGCAGACAGGTTAACCAGCGACGTATAGATGAGATTCATGAACGTGAAAACTTGGATCAGAGGATTGCAGCTATGCTTGATGAGAGATTGGAGCAGAGGATAGGACAGATGATCGATCGGCGACTGGATGCTGCAGTAGCCCAGATCACAGAGAGGGTGGAGGCGCTTGCGATGAATCAGAACCGAGGTAGGAACCCTAATCCTAATCCTAACCGTAACCCTAACCCTAATCTGAGGGTAGGTGAAGATTTTGAGGATGACGATGATGAGATGTCGTCTGCTGTTGAGAGCTTTTACGACGAATCGCTACGTAGGTGGTAGGCCACGCGTTGAGGAAGATTACAGACGCTGGGAGATGGGTATGAGGACTGAGATTCCAGAATTTCATGGCACTCTCCAACCGGAGGAATTTTTGATTGGTTGGCTACGGTAGAGGAGATATTAGAATTTAAAGGGGTTCCCGATGATAAGCGTGTGCAATTGGTGGCAACACGATTTCGTGATAGGGCCACAGCATGGTGGCAGCAGACGAAATTGACACGCTTGAGATTAGGCAAGTCGAAGATTGAGACGTGGGAGAAGATGAAAAAGCATCTACGTGCGACCTTTTTGCCATATAATTTCCAGAGGATTATGTACCAGAGATTGCAGAATCTGAAACAGGCAGCAAAACCGTTGATGATTACACCACAGAATTCTATCAATTAGTTGCTAGAAACGAAATTCAGGAGACGGAGGAGCAGTTGGTGTCTCGTTATATTGGAGGACTACGGTTGCAGCTTCAGGATACTATCAATTTGTTTGACCCAGTTAATGTATCTGCTGCACATCAGAGGGCTTTAATTGTCGAAAGACAACAACGGCGGTCTGGGATGATAGTGATAGTGAGTAGTGGCAGTAGTGGTGTCAATCGTTCAGGGAGTGGGGTTACAGGTAGTAACACCACGGGGCGTTTCAGTAAACCTAATACTGATCGTCCTAGTACGAGTGGGATAAAGTGTTTCAAATGTGGTGAGGTTGGGCACCGACAGGCTGATTGTAGGAAAGAGGGAAGAAAGCACTTTTTGTGAGAATGAGGATGAGGCTGAGGAGGATGCTGCGGATTTCTTTGAGGCAGGGGGTGATGGTGAACCAGTTTTTGATGAGGAGCATGTTGGAGAAGAAGTTGTGACTGGTGATGGCAGGGAGAATCTAGTAGTCCGGCGATCTTGCATGACTCCCAAAGGCTGAGGAAGAGTGGCTCAGGAGCAATATTTTCCAGTCCACATGTACCATTTTAGGTAAGGTGTGCCGATTCATGATTGACTCTGGAAGCTGTGAAAACATTGTGTCTACTGAAGTTATACAGAAGCTAGGCATTGAGTCTGAGCAACACCCGAAACCTTATAAGTTGGCATGGTTAAAAAAAGGGGGAGAGGTAACAGTTTCCAAACGTGCTCTCATTTCTTTTTCGATTGGTTCTAAATAAGGACTGTATGGTGTGATGTGGTGACAATGGACGCATGTCACTTGCTGTTAGGAAGGCCCTGGCAATTTGACAGGAGCGTAACGCATGATGGGCGAGCTAATTCATATAGGGGATTATACTGGTACCCAACAAAGATTCCACAGTGACTAAGCCGACAAAACAGGGAGGTAGTAGTAATTCCAGTATGTTGTCCTTAGCCAAGTTTGAGGAGGAGATAAAGCAATCTGATATTGTTTTTGTTTGTTGGGTAAGGAGGTTAGTGGAGACGTGGAGATACCTGAAGTAGCAGTTCCAATAGTAGAGGAGTTTCGGGATGTATTTCCTGAGGATTTACCAGAGGGGTTACCTCCACTGCGTGATATTCAGCATCATATCGATCTTGAACCTGGTGCAGCTTTGCCAAACCGACCTCATTATCGAATGAGCCCTGCAGAACATGAGGAGTTAAGGCGACAGGTTGAGGAATTGCTGACTAAAGGTTTCATCAGGGAGAGCTTGAGCCCGTGTGCTGTCCCAGCCCTCCTAACACCTAAGAAGGATGGCTCTTGGCGCATGTGCGTGGACAGTCGTGCGATTAATAAAATCACTGTCAGGTATCGCTTTCCTATTCCTCGCTTAGATGATTTACTTGATCAGCTTAGTGGTGCGAGGGTATTTACAAAATTGGATTTGAAGAGTGGATATCATCAGATTCGGATTCGAGTAGGTGACGAGTGGAAGACGGCTTTTAAGACAAGGGAAGGGTTATATGAATGGTTGGTTATGCCATTTGGATTATCTAATGCGCCCAGTACTTTCATGAGGGTGATGAACCAAGTCTTGAGGCCGTTCATTGGTAAATGTGTTGTCGTTTACTTTGACGACATATTGATTTACAGTGCTAATGCAGAAGATCATCATGAACATTTGAAGGCTGTTCTTGGTGTATTACGAAGGGAAAAGTTTTATGCAGCCATGAAGAAGTGTGTATTTTTCACATCTGAGGTACTTTTCCTTGGTTATGTGATTTCTAGTGAGGGCCTGCAGGTTGATAAAGCTAAAGTGGCTGCTGTTCAGCATTGGCCTAGACCTGGCACGCTAACTGAGATTAGGAGCTTCCATGGCCTTGCATCTTTTATAGGCGCTTCATTCCACACTTCAGCAGCATTATGGCCCCCATAACAGATTGCATGAAAGGAGGAAAGTTTGTGTGGACTGAAGAAGCAGACAAGGCATTTGAGCAGATTAAAGTGCGACTTACCACTGCCCCGATATTAGTACTTCCAGATTTTCACCAACCTTTTGAGTTACATGCCGACGCATCAAAGGTAGGGATTGGTGCCGTGTTGAGCCAGAATAGCAAGCCAATTGCTTACTTCAGCGAGAAGTTATCAGGGTCAAAATCTCGATACACCACTTACGATGCAGAGTTTTATGCTGTGGTGCAAGCAGTTAAGCATTGGCGACATTATCTATTTCACAAGAGTTTGTCCTCTACACTGACCATGAGGCTTTAAAGCATTTGCACAGCCAGGACAAGGTCTCGGCAAGACATGCTTCTTGGGTGGCCTACTTAGAGCGTTTCACCTTTGTTGTGAAGCATAAATCTGGTATTACGAACAGAGTCGCTGATGCATTAAGCAGACGTCGGAGCCTTCTAAACAGAATGAATATTGAGGTACCTGGTTTTCACTCTTTTGCTGAGTTGCTTGAGACTGACCCATACTTTGCTAGTATTTTAGCAACGGTTCGAGCAGGAGAGAAGTCTGAATATCTGCTGCAAGATGGTTTTCTATTTAGGGTAATCAATTATGCATCCCAGATTGCAGTTGCGTACTCTGATATTAAGGAACTGCATGGTGAGGGACATGTAGGTCGAGACAGAACTTTGCAGTTGGTGCAGGCATCTTACTTTTGGCCAACCATCCGCAAAGAGGTTGAGCGCTTTGTACAGCGTTGTAGAATCTGCAAGTGTCAAAAGGGTCAGCCACGAATGCAGGATTGTATATGCCCCTTCCAATTCCCTCACAGCCGTGGGTTGATGTCAGTATGGACTTTGTAATGGGATTACCTAGAACACAACGAGGTAATGATTCCATCTATGTAGTTGTTGATCGATTCTCTAAAATGGTTCACTTTATTCCTTGTAAGAAGACTACAGATGCTGTACGTGTGGCCAGTTGTACTTTCGCGAGGTATACCGATTACATGGGTTGCCTTCAAGTATTGTTTCTGATAGGGACACTAGATTTCTTAGTCATTTTTGGCGAAGTCTGTGGAGAATGGTCAACACTCAGCTAAACTTTAGTGCCTACCATCCACAAACAGATGGGCAAACTGAAGTGGTGAACAGGTCATTGGGTAATATGTTGAGAAGTTTGGTGGGCGAGCATGTGAAGAGTTGGGACCAGAAATTAAGCCAGGCCGAATTCGCACACAACCATGCAATTAATCGCAGCACGGGATTCAGTCCATTCCAGGTGGTGTTACTCTATTATTCCCCGTGGCCCACTTGACTTATTACCACTGCCAGATAAAACCAGAGTCCATGGCAAAGCAGAGGACTTTATCCATAATCTGCAAGAGGTTCATAAGTCTGTGCATGACAATCTCGAAAGCGTGCTAGCCGTTACAAGATGGTTGCTGATAAGAAGAAGCGTCATGTGGAATTTGATGTGGGAGATTATGTTTGGGCTGTCCTTACCAAAGACAGGTTTCCTACTGGTGAATATAATAAGCTTTCTGCTAGGAAGATTGGTCCAGTGGAAATCATTGAGAAGATCAACCCCAATGCTTATCGATTGAAGCTACCTAGCCATATTCGAACTGCGGACGTCTTCAACGTTAAACATCTCCTTCCTTATGTTGGTGATGATTCAGATGAGGAAAATTCGAGGGCGAATTCTGTCTACCCCGGGGAGGATGATGCAGTGGATAGGATAGCAAATAATTTTTGAGAAATGGCACAGGATTTGATGATAAGGGCAGTTTCGTAATTTTGGGAGTTTTGGATTTTTACCAAGCGGGATCATATTCTGAAGGGAAACGATCCAACGAACAGAACTCACACCAGCTTCGCTCGTGACCCAAGCCGGTTTTCGGTCAAATTCCTTCGTTTAGGCCGTCAAAACCGCGTTTTTACTATTTTTAGTAATTTTTCTTTATGTCTTATCTTTTCATTGGATAATCTTTTTTATATGCCGTCTGTGGCATTAATCTCGTCCGTTCATTTGTTTTCGCCCTAGGTATTATTTAGATAGTTTCCTTTTTTGGTAAAAATAGCATATTATATATTCTAGGGTTACAGAAGAGACAGAACAGATTTGTTTTGAATGAAATTTTATTGAGAGTGTTCTCTCTTTCTCCAGAATTCGTCATCTTGAATAGATTTCGATTTTTGATGCCAAATATCAAGGTATTCTTAGAATCAATTGGTATTTGAAGATCACAAGCCGGGTATTCGTGCGCGAATCAACGTCTTGCGATTATCCCGTTTATTCCGCTGCGTCAGTTTGTTTAATTAAAAACATTAAATGTGTTATATTAAAGAGGCGTTGAGGAAATTGTCGATGCCGTTGTTGTTGACTAAGCTGAAGCTTACAGCTAGTTAACTCCATACTCATGTGTTGGATGTTTTTGCCAGCGCATATCGAACAAATGAATAAAGGAATAATGGTGTCTATATTACTTTAGCTATGCAAGGATGTTTCTGCTGCCGTCAAGCTCAAAGAACTAGGAAAAGTATGGAAGATTTAAATCAACTTGTTTCTTAATCCAATTACTAATGAAAATGGTGCATAACTTAATAAACTGATAGCTGCATGATGCTGCTCTGTTCGGTCTAAAATAAGGAGGAGAAAAGAATGATTGAGCTGGAATTGTTGGTGGCTGTTCTTATAAGATTGGTTTCAGACGCAACGTGAAAGCATTAAGTAATAAAAAATGATTAATTTCAAAACGTGAATTTAATCATATAATTATTAAATAATTATAAATTCAGAGAGAAAACTCTCTCAATAGGATTTAAAAAGCATATCAAATGTTTTTCATTACAAAGATAAGCTTAAAGGCTTATTTATACTATTACTTGAGGAATTCTAAAAGATAAAATCCTAAAAAAATAAATAATAAATGCAATAGTAATAACAAATAAATTGTATAACGGATAATTAACATAGGAAATAAAAGCTAGTAGCATATTGGCAAT
Source organism: Combretum micranthum (assembly GCA_024138025.1). Lineage (NCBI taxonomy): Eukaryota > Viridiplantae > Streptophyta > Magnoliopsida > Myrtales > Combretaceae > Combretum > Combretum micranthum. The sequence goes on along the minus strand of JAMXBD010000081.1, from coordinate 2,062,025 downwards.
TTTAAAAACTCAAAAATTGAAACCGTTAATAATAAATGTCGACTTTAATTGAGATTCCCCTGTTACATTAGTTTTAGACTATTAAAAGGAGGAAGGACAAAATACAACAGCATAGAAGAAGTCGCTAACTGACTATTTGATGGAACATTAAGTTGAATAATTTAGTTTGATTAATGTCTAATCTAGTTTATTTAGTTTACATTGGAGTGGATTTTGAGGAGGGTACTCCATAATCAGTACTTGGAGTTCAAAGGTTTCGAGATGCTAGTGCCTGTTGCTTTATTTTAAAATCTCTCAAAGGAAAGTAATTAGATGATTTTTCTTTGGGTGAGTGATAAGAGCTATTACAATAAGACCATGTAGGATCATTAAAATATATTAACATGAGAAAAGATATTTCAAAGATAAAAATTTAGATCGAATGCTATTAGATTATAAGATTATTAAAAAATTAATTATATGCTTTAATATAGTGAAGCTGGTAGAGACAGACACTGCCCAAAACGTTGGATAAATGATGCGAAAAATTTATTGCTTCAGTTATCATTTTATATGCTTATTGGTTTGGGACATATCATATGGACATGAATATAAGAATATTCAATTACTTTATAATCGTAACTTAGTAATACTGGAGCCTAATAACTTATAGCTACTATGCATTTTTAATTGGCGTGGTATATATGGTTGCAGAGATTCGAAATTGCAACTGGCTCACTGATTCTCAAACAATGACCTCATGCGTGGGACCCACAAGCATTTCATTTTCATCAACTCTTATGCAGTCCTTCGGTTCCAAAAGTCAAAGCCAATCAATGCAATCACGAGAATTTCGCCCAGGCCCATACTGCATGGGAAATAGTGGCACGTAAAGCAGATGCAGCAAAGATAACATTATCTTTCAGAAAATATTTGACAGAACAAGAAAAAGATGTGGATAATTATTTTGTCAAGTCGCATTTAGGCTGTGTACGGGCAATTTGCACATAAATCATAAAGTTGTAGGCTAGCATATTTTATGTTGGGGTCATTGTATTTTCAGAATAAAAACAGAATGGGCCCACGATGAACCAATTACGAGGGGATCAGATTTTAATTAAATTATTAAATATATCCAGTTGTGAGTTATATTGCATCTTATATAACTATAAAAATTTCGTTAAGAATTTTAATATATGTCTAATATATAATAAATGCATTTTAAAAAAGTAAAAAAAAAAAACACATTCATGAAATTAGAACCCATCATATAAATATCAAACCACTAAACAACATTTACTTTTATTTTATTATTTATTTTTTTATAATATACATATAACATTTTTTTTTCTTTTTAACAAAATTCAAAATAATTAAACTTTTTTAGGCCGCAGCCCCGTTGTAGATCCGTCCATTGTTTCAGATTAAAAAAAAAAAAAAGTGCTAAATCAGCGTATTTATCCTATGTGCAACTTCACCGACCCACAAGACGTAGGTTTAATATTTGATTCAAATTATTTATATACACACACACGCTTCGGACAGACCCAACAAGTGGAGAGGAAATTTTTTAGAAAATTTTTTCAGCCTTGTAACTTACCGTCCTTATATTTCTCTCGTCTCTTAAAGCTTTTTTTTCATGTAGTATATTATTTGAGTCACAAGGACACAAAAAAATCAAGATTGCGCAAGAAGTTGCTGGAAAGATAGGAGTAGAAAACCGAAATGCTCTTAAAAATATAATTGGGTTCTTCTTTTCTTTTCATGTTTAGTCTATGATTATGTTTCTTGAATTTTTGTACGTTGTTTTTATATTTATCATAAACTAAATTAAATATTGTGAGATTTTGACACTTGTTTGGTGATATAATTAATGTGTTATTTTATTGTATGTTACTGTTTTAATTAGTTGTGATTTTTTATTATACCAATTTCATAATTCATGATTCTATTCTCTGATCTCACAAATAATATCTAAAAATTCGAAAGTGAACATGAATAATTTGCATGAAGTCCAATTAAGATTAATTTTTATGTTGAGATGGATACATGCACTTTAATTAATTTTAGGATTCACTTTCTTAATGCAATTAATATTAATTTTTTTGACATACACATATGCGTGAACTTTAGTATTAATAATAGTAAAATTTTGTGACAAAGTCATTATATATATAATTGATAATTATAGAATAACCATTTCAAATAGGTGTTTTTGCTATAATTAGGATAACAACAAATCGAAAGGAAAGTGAGTCTTGGGTGGATCGAATTAAAAACCAATTAATTAGTTTAGTCCTACCGTAAATACATGCATCAATTTTTATCAGATGATGGCTTGGTCAAAATCTCATAATTGTGATTAAGTGAACTTTTGCCTTTTGACATTCATGTTTTAATTAATTTTCATTTTTGGTTGATCATTAATTTAGGTTGTCTAGCCAAAGAAAAAAAAAAGTGTATAATCTAGTAATTAGTTTCTACTTCCTAAGGATGGCCTAGTTCTCACTAGTTTTTATTACTACACCACATGATATGGTCATTTGCCAGTGTTTTTATTGAAAAAGAAGAATATTTTTAGAAAAATTCATGCATGCTAAAAACTCAAAGGGAAAAAAAATTATAGAAATCAACAACAATCACCAAAATCCGACAACGTGGCATCACAAATCAATAAAACCTTGACAATGCATCTTCACAAATCAAGGCAAAATACAAGACAGATGAGAGAGCAACTTACTTGTTCGAAATGGGGAGCAGGCCATGGATTTCTTGCAAAATGTAAAAAAATTGCACAAATCCTAGCTTTGACAGATTGAATGAAATCAAGAAATAATTCCTTTTTTTTTTAATTTGATCAAAATTAATAAGGGGCAAATTTGATTTAGGCTTGGGTTTTCATACAAATTAAGAAAATTAGGGGTTTCAAAATGAGGAAGAAGAAGGCTAGTAATAGGTATATAGTGCATCGAACTCATCTCTTAAAGAGATGAGGTGATAAATCATTAAACTTGTCTTTCTAAGAGACGAGATTAGTACAATTCATCTCTTGAAGCAATGAGTTCAATCACTTATGAACTCATTTTTTAAAGAAATGAGTTTAAGTTGCATAAAATTGGATTAATTTTTCCTCGAATGGCATTTTTGTTATTAAATATTAAAAGATTATTTTTTGCCCTTTTCTCCTTTGCATTGAGTAGGTTTACTGCATGTTCTTTTATGGTATCAATTATAGTGGTGACCATTATATAATGTTCAATCTAAATCAAGGGAGATGAACATTAAATAAATCACACTTTTTGATTTACTATGGCCCTCGATGTAGGTGTACTCATGTTATCATCTTCTTATTATTTTCCCATATATATATATATATATGTATATATTTATTATTTACAAGTTAATAGAATTTTTTTTTCCATCACAACGAGAAGGATTATAGAATAATGGAAGAATCATATGTAATGATTATGTTTATTTCTTAGCTAGACAAAGAGATAAAGGAATTGCAATTATTCCATTTGGTTTATTTGTATGGAAGAAAATAAAAGTTTAATTACTCATATATTGATCATACAGCCATCAAGCTTCTCTACATGTTGGTTGGGATTTCTTTAGCATAATTGGCCAATATTTTATTTTATGAGTATTTTTTTCTTTTACCGATTTTCAAGTGATTTTTTAATAAAATATGTATGCATATATGTATTATATACCAATTGGACTTACTAATTTAAAATAATTCACAAGTACAATTTTACTCATAAATATTGATTTCATATAATAGTGGGTCTATTTCTAGGCTTTCCTTATATATTGAAACTTGTAATTGGGTTTCCTATAAATACTTATTTGTAACCACTAATTTATATTATAATTAAATTAAATTATTTATATTATTTATTTTGCAAAAAAAAAAAAAAAAAAAAACTTTACAAGATCACTTTATCAAATTTTTGTGGCTACTTTGTAAAGTTGGGATAAAATTATGATTGTCATTGTAAATCCTAAATAGTAGCTTGATACTTAGAAACTTAGGGTATGACATAAATTGAAAAAGGATAAACTTGAATTTCTTATCTAAATTCTAGGAAAGTTGATATAAAACTAAAATTTACCTAGAAAACATAAACCCTACTTACGATGAATTAAAGATTAGAAATTTCTAGATTTTGGAAAAGATAAATAGATTAAGAAAATTCTAAAGAAAAGGATTGGTTTTACTTGTAAAATAGGTTTCTCATAAAGAATTTTAGTATCCACAATAGCACTTGAAATTAAGAAGCATGCAACAAGATAGACAATCATGATGAATTAATTAATATGAGTACCTTGAAATGTTTTAATAAACTAGAATACACTGATGGAGTTGCAAATCTAGCCTTATCTTAGGCATGTAACCTGAAATATCTAATCGACTAAATGTTGCTCATAAAGCAACCTAATTAACCACTCATCCCATTAGGTTGAATTAATTTCTATGATTGCCTAAAATGTTGTAGAACTTCACTAAAGTGAAGAACGTCACATTAATCACATCATAAAGTTATAAATGATACCCCTATAGTAAAGGAATTACGAAAAACATCATTAAGAAGGTCTTAAGGAGAGAGAAAATATGCTATCTTTAATGATTATGTGGTTTATGTATTAGAGTTAGAACTTGACATAAGAATTGGCAACGGTCCAGTTTCATTCTTATAAGCCAAGGAGTGTAGTGATTCTATTAAATGGGTAAATGCCATGAAAGATGAGTTGAAGTTTATGAATCAAAATCAAGTTTAAGAACTTAATAAATTGTCAAAAGGATATAAAAGAGTTGGCTGTAAATGGGTCTTTAAGATAAAAACTCAAATGACAATGTTTAATGATATATCGCTAGACTTTTTGCCAAATGTTTCATTAAGAAGGATGACATCGATTATAAAGAGACTTTTTTTCATTAATTTCAAAGAAATATTTACTTAGGATTATTTTGGCTTCAGTTACTTATTATGATTTAAAGTTACACAAAATGCATGTTAAGATTGCCTTTCTTAATGGAGATTTAGAAGAAGAAGTTTATATGGACTCACCTCAAGGTTTCTTAATTAAAGGAAAGGAGCATATGATGTGTAAACTTAAGAAGTCAATAGATGGATTTAAATAAGTTTCTCATCAATGGTATCTTTAATGGTATTACAACTTCTTTTGGCTTTGAAGAAAACATTGTTGATCGGTACATATACACAAAGATTAGTGGAATATGTTAATGATATCCTGATTGTTGCTAATAGCCTAGGTTTATTATGAAAAACCAATAATTTTCTTTTAAAGAGCTTTAATATGAAATATATGAGAGATGCAACATATGTGATAGGAATTTAAATACTTTGTAATAGGTCACAAGGATTGTTAGGTTTATTGCAAAAGACTATACATCAAAAAAGTTCTAAAAAAATTTAAGATAGACAAATGTTTAGTAGGCATAGTTCTAATCAAGAAGGTAATAAATTTAGTAGCGTGCGATGTCAAAAACATGATTTAGAATGCGAACAAATGACAAGAATCCCTTATGCATCTATTGTTGGGAGTTTGATGTACCTTCAAACTTATACCAGACTCGACATCAGTTTCAGTATTAAGATGTTAGGTAGATATCAAAGTAGTCTAAGATTATATGACTAGAAAGCCACCAAGAAAGTTTTGAAATACTTGTAAGGAACGAAGGACTATAGACTCACTTATAGAAAAGTTCGGCCAATTCAAGGTGATTGGTTATTCAAACTTAGATTATGCTGGATCTATTGATATAAGAAAATCCAATTTGGTTACCTATTCCTATTAGCTAGAGGGCAATCTCAAGAAAAAATGTGAAGTAGTCTATCATTACTGCTAGTTATGTGCCCTAGGCCATATGGATTCTTTATCATTTGTATGTTTATTATCAAGTCATTTTAATTATCAAAGTTATTTTTGGCCTATTTACTTTGGTAATGTTATTCCTTGAATATTTAGTTATGCCTGATGTCATTAAAGTATGTGACTTTAATAGTAGAACCATAAGCTGAATTATAACTTTATTCTAAATTATCCCTAGTCACTCATTATGTGGAATGATAATGAATTAAGACTAGTATGATTGCTGTATGATGATCAAGTTTTACTGATCATGGATATGAGATATTAATTCAGCACATAGATACAAACAGGAGTGTATTGTATTGGATTGACCAATTATAAGAATACTGTATGGATCAATGCAATAAGTATTCTTTTTTACAATGTTGTTTGAGTCCTTTGACCTAATGGCACCATGGATTCCTATATAACAGTTTTCATGTTTTGATTCATCTCTTCATCATCTTTAATCGGATGATTGCAAGAATAAACTTGGGCATGCAATATGTTATATAGAGGAATGTGAGTGTTAGTGAAGGGATTTATTCATCTCATTAATTTGAGAGAGATATCTATCGGGCCTCTTGATGAGTAAGACTGAGAAATGCATGGCCATGCTCGAATGAATTGATAAAGAGTTATCAATATCATTTGTTTAAGTCAGTCAAACTCTAGATTCAAGAAATAAGTAATTAGACAATATAAGAGTGTTTTGATCCACACCTTATGTTTGATTATAAGATATCGTGTAACAAAAGGACTGAATGACTAACTGTTAGTAGGTAAAGTCGGATCATCGATCTTCACTAAAATTGGGTAGACATAATGTCTTGCTAGAGACCAATTATGTCTTGTAGTCCTAAAAATGTTTAAGAGCTACTACCAATTTTATGTGAACCTACAGGGTCACATATAAAGAATGAATAAGATGGATCTTCGATAATCGTATTGGGAATTGATTAATTATTTATTTGTCGATTTTAATTAGATTAAAATTAACAAATAAATAAATTAAGATAATAAGGATATATATGTCTTTCTACATAAACCCTAATTTGTTCAGGGTAATTTGAAAAGACATAACCGTTATACATATATCAGGGTAATGTGAAGGGACATAACCCTTCTATATATATTCTCTTTCTAGGTTAATTTTTGATCATCTGACGCTGGCCGTCATTTTAGAAAAGAAAATTCGTAACCTAGAAAGAAAGAGAGAGGGATTCCCAAAGGTCGAAATTTTTCGACGTGCTAGCACACACGAAGATCCAATTCATTCGCGTGGATACCGGTAGAGGGAGTTGGTATAATCTGCATCTCCTTGATCCCATCATCAAAATAAAAAGGTACACGATTCCCTTTTATTTCTGATTTAATTGAAATGCTTGGATCCGATTGGGAATTTAAAAAAAAAAAAAAAACGATTTTCCGCTGCACGATTCAGATTTGGATCGTAAATTCCCATCAATTACTACATCAACTAAGGAAGTAGAATTTGTGCTTGCTTCAAAGCTACAATTCATATTTATGGCTGGCAAATTTTATTTCAAGACTTTTAAGTTGTTAGCACTATTAGTAGATCGCTAAAAATTTTGTACGATAACTCCATAATAGTCTTCTTCTCAAAGAACTACAAGTGCTTAGAGGGTCCAAAGTACATAGAGATCAAATATTTGGTCGTCAAAAGAAGAATTTCATAAACAAAGAGTGTCAGTCGAACATACTAGTACAAAACCAATTATTGTAGATCATTAACAAAAGGATTATCACCTAATACTTTTAGAGAGCATGTTGAAACAATTGACATTATAGGACATCTTAATTAAACATTATTGTATATGTTGAAACTAAAAATTAATTATGTAGTATATGAAAGGGACTATATCGAGATAACAACATATAATAACCATGACTCTATTTAATTTTTAGTTTTATAATATGATATAAAGGTATATTCAATATAATGAAGACCTAGAATAATGTTATTGTGAACATTATATTTATTCTAAGTTATTAAAGAAGCATACACAAGCCAAATGGGAGAATGTAAGAAATTGCGGCTTAATATGCAATATTTTATTTGAAGAGTTATAACTCTTTATAATGGGCATAGTGATATAAGATATCCCCTATAGTTTTGTGAAGAGGTATAATCCTTCTCCTGCCTTTTTATATTTGTACAAGAGTGGACATTAAAATTTAAGTTTTCATTCTTATTTTTCACTATAAAAAATCCACTATTACAAATTAAGGGAAAGGAAGACAAATAATTCCTTTTAGTGAAATAAGGTTGGATTAGAAGAATAAGGTGTGTCTTAAGAAAATCAAGTATCTTTACTCTTAGAATTCAAAATAATAGCTAGATAAAAGTATGCATCCTATTCATTTATTTATTATGAAAATCATGAAGTTCAATAATTGATTTGATGATGTAATTATATTAATGTAAAAATCATGAAATTTGATTTACAAGAGCTTGATGGTGGAAAATGATGAGAACCAAAGTTCTTGAATTTCTTCCCACTTTTTCACTATAAGAAAATTGACCTCCAGATAGAAATCCTGTGATGGAAAATTAGTAGAAGTTATATCTTTACAAATAGAATCAATGGTGATAATTTTTGCAGCAAAAATTTTAATTTAGAGATATAAATTCTATATGTAAAACCCAATTTTATTGTAATGTTTACGCATATATGCTATATATTGTTAAAATACTATATTGTTTAGAGTTAATATCACAAATAATACCTAAACTTTGAGAAAATGTGCAATAATGTACTAAATGTTAAAATCGATCAATTTAATACCTAAATCTTAAAATTGAATAATTTAGTACCTGAAAAGTGCTTTTCATGAACACAAACAGTACATCTATCAAGTTCTTTTATATACTAAATTAATCAACATCAAAATTGTTTAGGTATTAAATTGATTAGTTTCAATTTTTATGTACTAAATTGATCAATTTTAATGTTTAGGTACCTAATTGCATGTTTTGCCAACGTTGAGTTACCATTCATGACATTATTCCTATTATTTAGATGTGAACATCCATTGATTTCTTCAATATGCTCCCACCATTACTCAGATGTAGTTTCTTTAATTACGTGTATTATTCACCTATTTTTGAATAAATTTTTACAAAAATATGTATATATTACTCATTGTACATACACAACAATTCAACAAACTCTAAAAGCATAATTTTAACTACAAATATTCGTTTTACTATTTCTAAGTTTTGTTATCTCTCAGAGCTCCAAAATTGAATTTTCAATAAAAATCATTACCTTTGATACATGATTTTAATTTAATTAAGCCATTTACAATTCTAATATTACAAATTAAATTTATATGGCCACTACTTCAACTAGCTTGGTTACATCATAACAGTTTGAATTAATTTGAAGAAAAATCAACTATTGAAGTATCACATTACCTAACTTAGCAATTGATAGCTTGGGGTATTATGCCAAGATTAGTAATGATAAGTTGTAATTTCACATTTATCTTAGAATGATATTTTGAGATTTAATGATGAAATTTTTATGAACGATTATAAGAAAATGATTCTTAATTAGTTTAATTGTTGATTTTAAGTTTTAGAAGGTTATTTGAGCTTAAAAGAAGCAATTTTGATGAATTAAAGAAAGTTTTTCTCAAGATAAAGAAAAAACTTGGAAAAATGCAGCCTCCACAAGAGATTACATGAGCCAACTTATGTAGGAAATAGAATGTAGTATACAAGTGGCAATGCAAGTGATATCGAGATTTGTGCGAGGAAAAAAGGGGTATTTTGTACGCCACACAAGAGAGAACACAAGCCATGTTTGGGTTTGTGTTGAAGTTGTTTTTGTGCATAAAAGTGTACTTTTGCATATTACATGGGTGATTACACAAATTGCGTTGCCGTTCATGTTGAAATTACAATGTATCTTTTCATCCTTATCCAAGCTTATCTTCAAAATATTTTACAAGATATGTCTTAAACTTCATCTTAACACTTATGAGAGAGGAAATAAAAGAATAGAGTCCTATTTGGATGAGAAGAATAAGATTTACAAGGAGATTTAATAAGACAATATAAAAAAATTAAAAAAATATTCTACAGATGAGAAAGAGAGAGAGAACAATTTTTGACATATTATCACGTGGAGATATTTGAGAGATCAAGAATTTTTAGATTAAGAATAGAGAAAATATTCAAGAGTGTTATGCTATTGAAGATTTACAACACTGGAGTTATTAGAAGAACACCATAAAAGGGTTTCATTGTTTATTCGCTTTTCTAGTATTTGTGTTTTCATTATTTTAACTATGAAAGAGTAGAGAATTGTTACTCTAGCCTTAGAAGAACTCTATTTTATTATGTAGCAAGGATTATAATAGATTAGTTTTCTTGAATTCGTGTAAGTGTTTTTATTGTTATTAAATTGAAATTTCCTAGCATATTGATTTAATTATCATATTTCAGTATGTTAAGTGATAAATTGCTTATATGAATAAATCTTGCATAGATGAAAAGCATTGCATGCACACCTAGAGATAGGGTGTCATAATTATTCCATATTAGAATTAAAATCTAGATTTAGGTTTTATTTCTAATAAGGGACTTATTTATGTTTAATGCGATTTCTAAATTGCTATTAATTGAAAGGGATTTTAATAGACTAATCTAAGGTAAGGGTTTAGTAATCTTGATAAAGATATTAAACTAATTTAGGAATCTTATCGTTTAAGATAAGTAATTTATGATTTGAATTATCTTTTTAGGGTTAAAGTTACGTGATAAGTAGTGGTGATTCAAAGAGTTAGAGTAAGCTGCAAATCTGATCTTTTAAGAAAAGTAATATTAAATCTTGATAATTGATATTGATTATTGGTAAATTATTCATAATATGCGTTTATAATAATAATTGAATTCATTGATATTTTTAGGATTAGATAATAGAATTAAGGTAATTACTAGTACTTGAAGGAGATCCCTAAGGAATGATATCCGATATTAATTACTATAATATATTTCAATTGGTATACTTGTCAATAGGGTGGTCATAGAATACGATAGATGTTGGATTTTAATTTGGTTGTGAATGATTACCCATACCAATTAACTTCATTAGTAAGTGTTGAGTATACTTAAAAGAAGTTGGAGACAAATTAACCGTTCAATGATCTTTATTTAGAGCCCATCAAATTAAATTTTCTTAAATCAACTTAGTATACAAGTGGATGCATCATCCATGGAGGAGTCAACCTAAATAAATGGTGGAACATTGCCCCATATTTTGATATAACAATTTTTTGCCCTTCAAAAATAAACATCAAGTCATATATGTAACATATGGTTGTCACGTATAATGCCATCGTGTTGAAAATTGCACACACAAATATCATATACTCTTCATTTTATATAAATTTTAATAACTATTTTATATTTTATATTAAGGGATTGGTCTCTTCTAACCTCCTAGTGGTTCAAGAAGTAAATATAGATGTGTATTATGTATTGATATTTCACGTGTTATTTATGTATAATTTAGAAATTAACAACGTTTGTATATTATTACATAAAATTTTGTCTTTGTGACAGATCGTTAAGTATGATAAACTATAAAAAATCTAGAGATGGATAAGATCATGATCATGAATACATGAATTAAGTGAATAGTTGAGCGCTGAGGATAAACTACAGAATTATTCAAACAAAATTGTAGCTATCATTATGACTAATTGCTACTTCATGTGCAATAAGTGGTAAACCCACTCGATCTAATTTATGCTACGTGTCACATCATCAGTCATATTCGCACAATATAACAAAGTTAATCAAAGCTAAGTTTTGTTGAACCTGTAACATTGAATTTTTTTTTTTCTTTTTGTAATTAAGGGGGAATGAAGGGTTTTCAATGATCCTTGCGATATTTCATGATGTCAAACTAATTATTATTGGACAAAGGCATTAGACAGGAAGGTGAGAACCACATAGAGCCACAACATAAGATATATAAGACCTACTATGACTTCATTATTTTCTTCAAAATTATTTTGGAGCAAGACCAATTAAATTTTGTTGTATCCAATTTGTTATTATATTACTGTTTCAATAAGTAAAAATATGTCATGTATTGTAAATTTAATTTTAGCTATATTATATTTTGTTATAAGTAATAAAAATAGCATATGATATATTATTGTTTGATGAAACAGCAACATGATGATGGGCCAACAATATTATCCAAAACAAGACTAGTGCGGGGTTGATTAGACTTTTTTACCTAGTACCCACGAAACATGTCTCGGCGGCTAGCGAAGAAAGACACCCCAACAAGTTTGACCATGCATAGCACAATTATATAAAGAACTAATAACCGGGGGTGTAAGTCCATGTGAAAAAAATATTTTATATGATTACTAGATTCTTTCCACTTGTTTATTATTTATTTATTCACTCTCAAACATGTGGAGAACTGCATTGTAAATCGGAAGTTCATGTAATATTATAATTATCAATATAGCAATAAAATAATAGTACAAGTTTCCAAACTTTTATGTTGGTTACCCGATCCAAGCCAGTTGTTTTCTTCTCCAATATGACTCGACAAACTACTGAATTTTAATCGAATTTAAATTCCAAAATTATATTAATTTGAACAAGAATGATGTTTTCAAATAAATATAATCAACATTAGCTTATATGAGTCAATTTTAAGTTTATTAGACCTTTCACATATGATAATTCATTTACAAGATCATTAAAATACTATAATAGCATCTTAAAAAACTTTTTTTTTTTTTTAATTTTATCATTTTATTCATAAAATCTTTCACATAATTTTTTTACTTCTTTTTATCTATTTATGGGTATCATTTATTTTATATGACACTTTTATTTTTCCATAATAATAACAGTGACGATAGTAATAATAACAATAGGGAGAAATTTACATGATCATAAAAAAGTTAAAAGGAATTCATGAACCCAAAAAGTGAAATCTTTGAGGATATCTATGCACATACTGCATGGGAAATAGTGGAATTTCACCCTACTACTCTTGTGCAGTCGTTTGGTTCCAAAAGTCGAAGCCAATCAATGCAGTCATGATTATTTCACCCAGGCCCTACTGCATGGGAAATAGTGGCACGTAAAGCAGAGGCAGCAAAGATAGCATTATTCGTCAGAAAATATTTGATAAAGCAAGTAAAAGAAGTAAGTTTAATATTTTATTCGAATTATATATTTATATATATAGGATTTGGACGGACTCAACAAGAGGAGAAGAAAATTTTGAGAAGTAGATTTTTTCAGTCTTGTAACTTACTGATTTTATTTTTCTCTCGTCTCTTAAAACTTTTCATTCATATAGTATTTTATTTGAGTCACAAGGAAAGAAAGAATTCAAGATTGGGCAACAAGTTGCTGGAAAGATGGGCGTAGAAAACCGAAATGCTCTTAAGAATATAATTGGGTTCTTCTTTTCCTTTTATATTTAGTATATGATCAGGTTTCTTGAATGTTTGTAAGTTGCTTTTATATTTATCATAAACTAAATTAAATATTGTGGGATTTTGACACTTGCTTGATGATATATAGTTAATGTGTTATTTTATTGTGTGTTACTGTTTAATTAGTTGTGATTTTTAATTATATCATTTTCATAATTCATGATTCTATTTTCTAATCTCATAAATAAAATCTGAAAAACTCGAGGAATATGAATAATTTGCATGAAATTGAGCTAAGATTAATTTTTATGTTGATATGGACACATGCACTTTAAATTTAATTTTTACAATTTAATTTCTTAATGCAATTAATATTAATTTTTATAACATACCTATATGCAGGAACTTTAGTATTAATTAGAGTAGTAAAATTTTGTAAGAAATTGACTATGTATAACTTGTAATTATAGATTTACCACTTGAATGAGACGTTTTAGCTATAATTAAGATAACAACAACTCAATTGGGAATTGAGTTTTAGGTGAATCAAATTAAATTAGTTTAATCATATCATAAAAACATATATTAATTTTACCGGATGACGGCTTAGTCAAAATCACATGTTAGTGACCTTTTTCCTTTTTCGCATTCATATTTTAGTTAATTTCCACTTTTCTTAACTTTAATTTTGTGAACAATTAATTTAGATTACCTAGCTAAAAAAATCCCTAAGGACGATGTAATTGTCACTGGTTTTTATTACTGTTGTGCATGATATGGTCACTTACTAACGTTTTTATTGAATATATATATATATATATATATATATATGTTTAGAAAAATTCATGCATGTCAATAACTCAAAGGAAAAAAAAAATTAAAGAAATCAACACAAATCGCCAAAATCCAATAATGCAGCATCACAAATAACAAAACCTTGACAATGCATCTTCACAAATCAAGCAAAATTACAAGACGAATGAAAGAGAAACTTACTTGTTCGAAATGGGCAATAAAGTAAGGATTTCTCACAAAATGGGTTAAAAATTGCACAAATCCTAGCTTTGACGGATTGAACAAAATAAGAAAATAATGTTTTATGAATTTGGTCATAATTAACAAGGAGGCAAATTTGATTTAGGGTTAGGGTGTTTGTACAAATTTGGAGAAATTAAGGGTTTCAAAATGAGGAAGAAGAAGGCTAGTAGTTAGTATGCAGTGCATCAAACTCATCTCTTAAAGAGATGACGTCATAAGTGATTGAACTTGATTTAAAGAGACAATTTCAATCATTTATCAACCCGTTTTTTTAAGAAACGAATTTTAGTTGCTTCAAATTAGAATTATAAATCCCTGAATGGCATTTTTGTAATTAAATACTAAAAGATTTTTCTTTTTCCTTTTCTCCTTTGCATTGAATATGTTTACTACATGTTTTTCAATTATTAATTACAATGGTGACCACTATATATTGTTAAATCTAAAGCAAGTGAGATGAACGTTAAATAAATCATGCTTTTAGCTTTACAACCTTGTTGTAGATGTACTGTTATCATCTACTTATTATTTTTCCATATATATATTTATTATTTACAAGTTGCTAGAATTTTTTTTTTCTTTTCCATTACAATGAAAAGGATTATAACATAATGGGAGAATCATATGTAATGATTATGTTTGTCTCTTATCTAGACAATGAGATAAAAGGAATTGCAATTATTCCACTTGGTCTCTCTATATAGAAAGAAGTAAAAATTTAATTACTCATATACCAATCATATAGCCGCCAAGCATCTGTATATATTAGTTAGGATTTCTTTGGCACAATTGGCTAATATTTCATTTTATGATTATTTTTTTTTCTTTTACCTATTTTCAAGTGATTGTTAATAAAATATGTATGCATATATGTATTATAATTTATACACCCTATGGATTTACTAATTTAAAATATTTCAAGAGCACAATTTCACTCATAAATAGTGATTTTATATAATAGTGGGTCCATTTCTAGGCTTTCCTTATATATTGAAACTTGTAGTTGAGTTTCCTATGAATAGTGATTTGTAACTACTAATTTATATCATGGTTAAACTACATTATTTATTGTTGCAAAACAAACTTTACAGGATTACTTTACCAAATTTTTGTGGCTACTTTGTAAAGCTGGAATAAAATTATGATTGTCATTGCAAATCCTAAATCAGTAGCTTGATACTTAGAAACTTAGGGTATCACATAAATTGAAAAAGGATAAACTCAAATTTCTAATCTAAACACTAGGAAAGTTGATATACAACTAAAATATATTTAGAAAACATAAACCTTACATATGTCTAGTTGCTATGATAAGACTTTAGTCTTCTAAGGAGAAGCTATAAATGGATTGGTAACGTAGGAGATTATTATAGTAGCCTAGTTGGTTGAGGGCTTACAAAAGTAGTGAAGCTAGTATGAGATGAGTATATCCTAGAATATAAAAGAATATGGGTTATTGCACTTTGTTATGTGGTCTTGTGTGATTTGACATGTTTCTATTTGCAATAGATTCGTTTAGTTGCAAGCAAATTTGCTTAAACATATTAGGACTTCTTTTCCAGGTAAATCAAAATACGGTGAATTAAAATATTGGAGATTGTACGATCCGAATCATGCATTCCCTCATTAGACAACAATGATATGCAATAGAGACCTATTATGTCCTTTTGGGTTATGGAGTGTGACAATTTGGATGGTATTAGAACATAGATTTAAAGATCAATAAACTTAGGAAACACAAGTGAGATGTAAGTTTCATTGAAATTTAACAAGCAATCACACATCAAACAAAAATAGACATGTTATATGTAATTAAAAGTAATATTCAAGAAATATAAAAAACTATAATTAATAGAATGAATAATAATTCAAAATAAACTCAAAATATCAAAGTCCCTTATGCTAATTTTGTGATGGCTGTGCTATAATAAAATATCTAAATCCTCGCAAGAAACAATATTGCCAAATGAAAATGAAAAGAAAAATGAAGAACAATCATGATATCATAAACATCTAAAAATTAAAAGTCTTATCTTGTTAATCCTCTATAACATGATAATAAGACAGTAAAAAAGGAAGGAGTTAAAAAAAAAGATTTATAATACCCATCTTATTTAATAATATGAATGGGTATTAACATTTTAATAACATGTAATTAAAATGATTAACAAAGTCATGCAAATCTTAGATAAAAAGATATACTAAGGCAGCTTTTGTCACATTTGAGGCTACTATGGTAATAGATTATAATTGATATTATAATACAAGCACTAAAGTGACGGATATATGCATAGATAAACGTGGTTTGGCACAAGCAAGAAGAGGGTGATCAAGGGCAAGGTCATCCATTGCTTCAGCTAAATTGATACATGATATGTTTGATGGTTTGCTCCAATAAAACCCTTGAATAAGCCTAGCAAGAAGCATGACAGTCATAGTTGTGCCTAGTACAGTGCCAATGCAGCCACGCCTGCCGGTACTAAATGATATGAATCGCAAATCCTTCTCAATCAGCACCACTTGGGTAGTTTCACTATTAATGTGTCGCTCTGGCTTGAACACCAACGGATCTTCCCAAACCATTGGGTTTCTACCTAAACCAACCCGACTTAATAATATATGGCTCCACTTTGGAATATTGTAGCCTGCGACAATCGTGTTTGATGTGGCTACATGCGGGACATTAAAAGGTGCAACAGGATGGAGTCTAAAAGCTTCTCTAGCACAAGCCTTGATGTAGTTGAGACTAGGGATGTCAGATTCTTGGACTAGCCTCTCCTTTCCAACAACTCTATCTATTTCTTCCATTGCTTTTCTTAAAAGCTCAGGTTGATTCAAAAGTTCGGCCATTACCCATTCCACTACATTTGATGGATTATCAACTGTCGCCATCATAATCTCCTGAAAAATATTTCCCCAATTTTTACACGAGATTATATACATGTGTTAAATTAGTAAAAACCTTGTGTTTCATATTTACACATATTTATAGTAAGGAATCAAATGAATCATATGTTAATTTCTCAATTGGCAGCCAATTGGTGATGGTGTAATATGTGCTTAAAGGTATGAACATAAATATCGTAATAATATGGGTCAGTTTATTTCATCATATTCTGGTTATTTTAGTATTATATTTTTATCATTTTTAAAACAATGAAAAACTAACAATTTTTTCTTATAAATAGAATAAACATATACCATATTGATATGATATAGATATGATACTGATAAGTTATAAATATAGATCTGATAAAAATCCGACAATCTATAAACAGGCTATAATTTCATGTATTGATCCACTGTAGCAAACACACTCCTTGCATAAAAATACCTGAACTTTAAAATAGAAAGTTTTCTTAGTTATAACTTTTGAAATTATTCATGTTTCAGAGCTGTGTTAAAGCCCACAATCATTGTTATTTATGTGCCTTTTTAGCAAAGCTGGATTGTTTGTATATACTTAGGTGTTATGTGGAGTTGAAATCCTTTATGAAAGTTTAAGGGTCGACCTGATTGGTTTAAAGAGGGATGGATATTTGATATTTCATCTGGCACAAAAAAACGTTTAAAATCAAAAGGAATCTTAAATTTTGCTATTGATGAAAATGTTACAAGTATAATCCTAATTAATGTAAACTCGAGAATGAAAAATGTCATAATCAAATCCATTATCCTTACTGTTATTTGGCCGTGGATTGCTTGTGGGGTCAGTAATGGTCTCCCATCGACATCTTTTAGACAAATGAGAACATCAAGCAAGTCCTGAGGCTGTTTCCCATCAGCATTATCATTGAATGTTGCAGCATGTTTCCTCCATTGCTTGATTCTCTCATTTATGATTGGCTCATGCAAGTTATTTATAGTCATCATGGTTCGCTTCACTATTTTTTCATGGCCATCCAAGTTAAGACCTACTAAAGAAGGAAAATAATCAGAGATGCAAAATGCATATGTATATTTAAGGGCATCGAATAATGCATCAACATGCTGTTTCTCTTTAACATTTGGTCCTCCATCTTCTCTTTCTTCACCAAAATACCTTATTCCAAAAACCAATTTCCTCGCTACGTTTGTAGAATAGTGTCTCGTAGCAATTCGCAAATTCACTAAGCTATTATGTGAGGTCTTGCATTGATTCAAGACATACTTGACAAGGTTGTCTGCCTCTTCATCTCTTTATTTTGGAGCCATTTATGTTTTGAATGGCATAAGATTTCTGAGGACAAGACTCTTTTCATTTTCTTCCATTGTTCCCCAAAAGGTGTAAGAGCAGTGGTGAGGTAACCATTGCTAAATGTTTGCGAGGCAAATGAACGTGGCCTTGATATGAACAAGGCATCTTGATTTCTCAAGACTTCTCTGGCAATTTTTGGACAACTCACGGAAATTACATGAGTATTACCTAAAAGAAAGCATGCGATATTGGTATTTTTCTCCTCCATATAGCGATGGATCCATCTAAAAACGGGTTTATTGCGAATCATGTAAGGAGCACATCCAACAAGGGGCCATGGGTTGGACCGGGAGGGAGGGCGGTTTGGGTATGTTTTTTGGTGCCATATGCTTAGTACAATTTCTTTTGGACTGGACCAGCTTGAAATATGTCATGAATGTTATCAAGGGAGCAAGGAAGAAAGCAATAAGGGAAGTGGCCGAGGTTGTGTGCGGAAACATAGGGATGCTGTCCATTTTTGCTCTTAGGTTGTCTAATATGCAAAGAAGTGGGACAACTCGTGGACGAGCTGGAACGCTAAATGGCCATCAATATATAGAGCCATCGTCACATGACCCTGCAAGATCCTTCCTTGTATCACAGTATAAAAAAATATTTCTCACATATATTTAAAGCAAAAGAAAGATTGTTCACACAGGCTTGCTGACACGACCGGAAAACACGGTCCACTATCTCAAGACATAATATTGAAATACAACCGAGAAAAAATAAAAAATATGTATCTAATTAATAGATAATTATGTATGCCAATAAAATTGTATATAAATATCATGTCTCACAAGATACTTAATCGTGACAATCTACTATGAATACTCTTGGAAATAAAAACCCTTGTTGACAATATTCTCAATATCATAGATTATTCTTGAAATATCTAGAGCATACTATCAAGAAAGAAATTGAACCTTTAAATAAAAAAAAGTTCAAACCTATCAATTTACTTTAATAAGAACAGCAAGCTCTCAACAGTATCTCATAGTAGATATCCTTAAACTAGATAACAACTAAGAGTGTTTATAAAAAATAGTATCGAATCCATTTGGTTCATATGTTTTTCATCTGTTTGGCATATGTTTAGTGTTGGATGTTTGTTAAAAATAGGTTGAAGAAAGACGAGAAACTAGATTATTCATATATAGATCAAATATAGATGTGAATAAAAAATGGATAAATCCAAATAGATTTGAATGCTAACATAAGCTAAAATCTTTTGAAAGCAAAAGCTTATAGTATGATCATCAAGCTAGAGTTGGGGGCTCTGTACTGACCATTAGTGCAAGGGTAATCCATTAAGTAATATCTAATTAAAACCCTAAAATGCCTTTTATTATTTCTTTTACCTAACCTCATGGTACCTCAAATATACTCATGGATCCATGAGCTCAAGATCATACCCTCAGTGTAATAATTGACCGTGGCTCCTGAGTAATGAACGGCACTCCTTATGTCACTTAGAGATTGAATGATAGTTCTAGACTTAGATAGTCTCTAAGTATTACTATGCAATCATAATTACCTGATTGTCATGTAAGATTTTATGCAATACATGATTTATTTGAATTAATACTTGGATCGTTACTTAATCTAATTTAAAGGTGACTAAACAATACTTTAAAAACGCTCAGGAGACAATGTATACAAATCCGACAACAATTCAATAAAAAAAAAACTTTATACAAGATGGTTTTTATAGCATATCACAAGCAATCATCATTCATAGCATGAATCAAATTCATTTCACATGATCAAGAAAGATCCCATTATCGTTATTTTTCATTGGTTATTCCAAACATAAGTTTAGAGTTTACAATTAGAATAAATATCACATTTGTACCCCAACTTTATCAATTTTTGCAATAATCACATGAAGTTTGAAAGCATCAATTTGGTACATAAACTTTGTTCAATTTTATAATTTGTTACATGACTTTTATCCATTTTTTACAATCAACTACTTAAACTTAACATATTTTACAACTAACTTTCAAGTTTGAGTATTTATGTTGTAAAAATTGTGATCTTACTATTCACCATAATGTATAAAATTGTACAAAACTGATAAAATCATGAGTGTGTAGAATCATATACCAGAATTCAAAATTCTATCTAAAGTCTATATCCAAACAATTTTACATTCATTTTATTTAAGAAAAAATATATAAAATCATCAACTCATATAATTGAATATATGACTACAAATGACCTCAAAAGGTATTTTATAATATAAAAGTATATCTAAAGCTATTTTAATAACTATGACTACAAATGACTTCAAAAGGTTTGTTCGTAGTTGTTTGACTTTTAAATTTCAAATAGTTAATTGTAAAAATGGTAAAGTTCAAGTACCAAATGTGACTTTTACCCCTACAGTTGTGCAATAAAAAGTATTAGCCTATCCTATTTGGACAACACCTAAAGATGTAGAAAATATGGAGAGTTATTTAGAAGCCCTTGGTTAGGCATTCGTATAGCTCTTGTTTAAGTGGAATATATACTTGTCTTGTACATCCATATGACTCTTGATAGGATAAGTCTTATTCACGGTTCTGAATATTTTGATTTGTAGCAAAAATATATCTAAAAAAATTTTGTACCATAAAAATATCTAAACTTTTAAAAAGTTTCACCTAAAATATGTTTAACCGGATTTTGAATTTTTTTCAGCTAAAAGCTGACATGTAAGCAAAAATCATTAAAAGAAATTATTTTTTCTATCAACGTTAGCATTTAATATTATTTTTATTTATTTCCTCTCTCTCTCTCTCCCTTTTGCACACTCTTCTTCTTCCCCAAAAAAAAAAAAAAAAAAAACTAATCTAACTATTAAAAATTATAGTCCCAAGTAATATAACTTTTAAAGTAAGCTCAAATTCAAAATTTTAATCACGATTTAAATCGAGGTTGACTTGGGTAAGACGTAGATATACTCGTCGACGTCGAAGAACATCCAGTCGGCCATCAACTTGTACCGATGAAGGATGAAGTACCCAAGCTCCATCCATGGCTTCAGTAACTCCAGAACCTCCGTACTATGGTGACCCGCAGAAGAGGTAATCGTACTTAGGTTTCTTATCCTTCTTCTTCAAGTTGCGAATAGCAGTCGAGACCTATATATACATTTTCTGGAGTTAATAGACAATTTCAAATAATGTAATTAATGTCACAAACTATGCTTTTTAAATATCTATAATCTAAATTATATAGAATACTATATGTATAACCAAAATATGTATTATCATGCACAATATTTAATGTAGCTCTGTGTTATATGGTACATATCAAGATATATCACTCAATGTACCTATAGAAAATGTATGAGATGTCTGTTATATACAGCTATATATGCGTACAGTCATACTAATATGTAATATATATTAAATTGTTTCGATGGAAGGGGATGACCTCATCTCTCATAAATTAGACTTGCAAAGAATCGTCAAACTAAAATATTGTTATGCCCTGACGAGCGACCATCGCGGAACAGCGGTGGGGCCTGCATAAAGGATTTAGTTTGAAATTCGTGATTCGCACTCAACTAAAAAATAAATAAATAATGAAGACATGTTATACTACAAAGGCATGCCAGCAGGACTCTCATAACTAATGCTATTTTGTCTCATAGACGGTTTAATTAAAAAGACAAGAGATTCTTTGCATTATCGCCAGGGCGCGATCTGCATCCTCGGACATTATCACATAAAATTATTTTTTAAATTTGACTACAAATCATTGATTATAAAGTCACATAAGAAACTTAAGTTATATTACTTATGAGCTAAAGAAATTACATGGAGATACCTACCATAACACATCATCATATTGTGTGAAATATCCTAAATTCTCACCTAAGTTAGAAAGTGAATTTAGATAAATTAAATAAATTAAGCAAGTTATATAATGTAATTAGATAAGTTGACATAATTAAATTAGTAAATAGACTAAATTGAAATTTGAGATTTCAAATAACCTTTTTAACCATCTATTCATCTCAATAAACTTCTTCAATATATCAAATCATTCAATTCTTTCAAAAGTATTCATTTAAACTCCTTTTTCTTCCATTATTGAATCCTTAAACCCTTAAACATGTTATTTAAATGTTTAGTAGATTTCTAAACCTCTAAACTTTAGTCCAAAATTCCATTCCTTTAATCCTCATAAATTTTGAATTGAAGTGCTTATTTATAAATATTAGTTCTTAAGCTTAAGCTCAAATTAAATACTAATTTGGTATAGACTAAACTCCTAAACCAAATCCTTATTCCAAGTAATTCATTTCTAACATATCAATTCTCAAACTACTTTCTAATTACTTTTGATATTCAAATTAATCATCTGGAAAAATATAAACATAATATCCTTACCCTCAAATATCCTAAAATTCTTATCCTTACCTTTTCATTTTCATTTTCCACCTGCCACCTTTTCTTCTTCTTTTCCTTTTCCATCTTTTCTTTTTGGTTCTCTTTTCTTCTTCTCTCTTTTCTTTCTCAATTTTCCAACCTCAAATCTCAATTTTCAAGAGGATCATATGGGAAATCACAGTTAGAAAACAAGATAAGTGATGAAAAACTAAGCTTAAGATAACTTCAACAACAAGAAAAAAAGATCAAGTAACTAGAATTTGTTAAACAAGTAAGTTGTTGTTTTTCTTCTTTTGATTATTGCATAAGCATATATATGATCAATTAGTGTTTGATATAAGTAGAAATTGTAATAAAGTTGGTAAACAATAGATATATGAGCATGTAAGCTAGAATTTAAATGTTATTACGTATATGTAGATTAGAAGTTGGTGGAATGATTTTGATGATGTGTAATAATAGAAACATATGTTAAAAGAGTTTAGTTATGATTATAAGTTTGTTTGTTGTTAAATAAGATGTTGAATGTTTAAGTATGATGTAAAACAAGTAGATAAATAGATAAAAGTCTACATGCTCTATTTTCATATAAGAACACTAGAGGAATATGGGAAGCCATAATAAGTCATGCTCCTTACTGTTTTTAAAATACATGGAATTTTAACTCACCAGAAGAAAAGCGGCCAGAACATGACTAATCCTATCCAACCATGCTTCTCTTTGTCTCATTTATTAAACAAAATTCTAGAACAACATAGCTAGAACACGACTATCTCACCATGCTTCTCTCTAACCTTTGAGTTCTTAACATATCGACGAATACGGGACAAACACGACTTGTTTTATTATGTCATGTATTTCTTTGGTTTCTAACTCCAGGAAAAGTATCACTGGAACACGGCTTATCCTATCACATGGTACTTCTCTCTAAGTTCCACTTCTCATATGCATGTATACAGGTGAAACATAGCCACCCTAAATGCCCATGTTCTTAAAAAAATCAGAATAAAATAAAACTAAGATAAAATGAAATAGATAAATGATAGTTAATATGTTATGTTAGTTGATATAATTAAGAGTGAGTTAAGAGAATTTATAAATTAATAACTAATTGGATTAGACATAGAAGTTAAAGTATAAAATGAAGTTAGTAACTAAACTAGGTTTAATATATAGATTTTAAATATAAAATGAACTAGTCTATAAACTTAAGTTTGATGAATCTTAGATATAAAATGGAATTAGTTAATAAACTTAAGTTCAACTTAACTTAATAAACTTTTTTGAGTTAAAATGAATTAGATTGATTAAGTTTAATCAACTTGGCTAAAGTTAAATTAATATAGACTTAACTTGCAATGAGGCCAGATTAAATTGTTAGGTTAAACCACAAATAGTAAAGAGAATATGTTGTTTCAAATGTTTGTTTGCTAGAAAAATTGATATATTTTTTTTATTATCCTTTTGTGAAGAGGTATACTCTTCTTCCTGCCTTTCTATTGTATAAAAATGGACATTAAAGTTTAAGTTTTCACTCTTATTTTTAACTATAAAAAAATCCATTATTACAAATTAAGGGAAAGAAAGACAAATTATTCCTTTTGGTGAAATAACGTTGGATTGGAGGAATAAAGTATCTCTTAAAGAAATCAAGTATCTTTACTCTTGGAATTCAAAATAATTGTTGGATAAAAGTATGCATCTTATTCATTTATTTATTATGAAAATCATGAAGTTCAATATATCATGTAAATCATGAAATTTGACTTACAAGAGCTTAATGGTGGAAAATGATAAGAACCAAACTACTTAAATTTCTTCCCACTTTTTTACTACAAGAAAATTAACATTTAGAGATGGAAATTATGTGATGGAAAATTGGTAGAAGAAGTTATATCTCTACAAATAGAATCAGTGATGATAATTTTTACAACGGAAATTTATATTTAAATATATAAATTCTATTTGTAAATCCCAGTTTTATTATAGTGTTTATGCATATATGCTATATATTATTAAAACACTATATTATTTAGGGTTTATATCACAAATGATACCAGAATTTTGATGAAATGTGCAACAAGGTACCTAAATTTTAAAATTGATCAATTTAATATATAAACTTTGAAATTGATCAATTTAGTATCTGAAAGATTTTTTCATGAGCACCAGTAGTACGTCCGTCAAGTTCTTTTATATACTAAATTAATCAATGTCAAAATTTTTCAGGTACTAAATTGATTGCTTTCAAAGTTTAGATATCTAATTACATATTTTGCCAAAGTTGAGGTACTATTCATGACATCATCCCTATTATTTAATATGCCATCCATTGATTTATTTAATATGCTACCACTATTTCTCAGATGTAGCTTCCTTAATTTTTTTATCAATTAATTTTCAGTTTTACTAGTATTATTCACCTATTTTTGAATGAAATTTTACAAAAATATGTATATATTGCCCACTGTACATACACAACAATTCAACAAACTCTAAAAATATAATTTTAACTACAAATATTAGTTTTACTATCTCTAGGTTTTGTTATCTCTCAAAACTCAAAAATTGAATTTTAATTAAAAATCATCAACTTTGATTCATGATTTTAATTCAATTAAGCCATTTACAATTCTAAAATTACAAAATTAACTTTATATGGCCACTACTTCAATTAGCTTGGTTTTACCGTAACAATTTGAATTAATTTGAGGAAAAATAACTATTGAAGTATCATATTGCCAAACTTAGTAGTTGACAGTTTGGGGTATGACACCAAGATTAGTAATGATAAGTTGTAATTTCACCTGTTAATTCAGAAGGATATTTTGAGCTTTAATGACAAGATTTTTATAAATAATTATAAGAAAATGATACTTAATTAGTTTAATTATTAATTTCAAGTTTTGAAAGGTTATTTAAGCTTAAAAGAAGGAATTTGGATGAATTAAAGTAAGTTTTATTCAAGATGAAAAAAGTTGGAAAAATGCAATCTACACTAAAGTATACACAAGCTGGCTTATGTCGGAAACAAAATATAGTAAATGAGAGGCAACACAAGTGATGCAGAGATTCATGCAAGAAACAGAGAGGTATTTTGTATGCTAGATGAGAGAGAACATGATCCATGTTCGGATTTGTGTTGAAGCTGTTTTTCGTGCACAAAAGTGTATTTTTCCATATTACACAGGTAAGTACAGAAATTGTGTTGCCATTAGTGTTGGAATTGCAGTGTATATTTTCGTCATTATTCGAGTTTATCTGCAAAATATTTTATCAAAATATGTCTAAAACTTCATCTTAACATTTATGAGAGAGGAAAGAAGAGGATAGAGTCCTATTTGGATGAGGAGAACAAGATTTACAAGGAGATTTAATAGGACGATACAAAAGGAATTAAACAAACTTCTACAAAAGAGAGAGAGAACTATTTTTTATATATTTTCACATGGAGATATTTGAGAGATCAAGAATTTCCAACATGAGAATAGAGAAAGTATTCAAGAGTGTTGTGCTATGAAAGATTTAAAACATTTGAATTATTAGAAGTCACCATAAAGGCATTTTATCATTTATTTGCTTTTCTAGTATTTGTATTTTCATTATTTTGACTATGGAAGAGTAGAGAATTGTCAATTTGGCCTTTAAATATAACTGTATTTAATAGTTTTCAATAATAAATTAGTTTTCTAAAATTCATCTATGTGTTTTTATTGTTATTAAATTAATATTTGCTAGCGTATTGATTTAATTATTAGATTTCATATAGGTTAAGTGAGAAACTGCTTATATAAATAGATTTTGCATAGACGAAGATAATTGCGTGCACACCTAGAGATAGGGTACCATAATTTTTCCATATTAGAATTAAGATATAGGGTTAGTTTTATTCTAATAAGGGATTCATTGATGTTTAATGCAATTTTTTGATTGCTATTAATTAAAAGAGCTTTCACTAGACTAATCTGGGGTTAGGGCTCAGTAATCTTGTGTCATGCCCCAAGTAAGGTTAAGACATGTTCAGTTCAACCACGTATAATACTTAGGCATTATACGCTAAGGTTACCCTAAACTATTTGTTTATCATGATTGTTTGCTAATCAAATTTAGATTTTAAAATTGTATAATTAGGTTTGAAAACATTCGATTAAGCAGCAGAAAAATAACAAAGTATCATAGATAAGTGAAAATCAATACAAGGTATTTGATAAAATTTTTTACAACCATTGGCATAAACCATGCCCTCAAAAGAGAATACAAGTTTTAAAAAGATAACTACAACTTTTATTTAAAAAGAACACATAATCCCATGTTCTTAACCACTCCACTTGTTAATAAGCTCATTCCGATCCATCCCATACCCGAGACATGCATAAGCATCGAAGTCAAAATCACCAATACCTAAAAAAGAAGGAATGATCCAAAGCCCAGTACACAACAACACAATCATATGCGATATGACATGCACACCTAGACTACATGCAATGCAACAACAAGGAGTTTTAGGTTATCATTTAAGGTGATTCAAACAACACAAAAGCACTTACACTCTGGACAAAAAGCCATGGGATTCTGGGGATCCTGAGTAACAGCAACTGCTCAGGGGATTGATATAGGCAGCCCAAATACCTATATCTCCTATATGATATACCTGAAAAAGAAACTAGCTTCCTCATAGATTCACAATCGTTACACACCTCTACTAATCTCAGTTAATACTATAATTCGACTCAACCGTCTCATAAACATGAGCCAGATTGTATTACTTCTCTCTGAGCCTAAGTATACGTTATTCTGATACTATTTTCCCCATCAGCTACCCACTAAGCCATCAACGATGGCCTAAGTGCTTAACTACTATGTTGGCATTGCCTAGCAAGGTTGTCACTCATTGGACTGGATTAAATGATGGAAGCACACTCAAACAATTAATTAGGCCATCTTTAAATAATAGTTCATTTTTTTATGCCTACCTTAGCAAGCAACATGCAAGTTACTGCATACCTGATATTAAAATAGTAGATGGTAAAAGATCACAAGTAAGACAATAAGTTGATTGTATATGTCTAGAAAGGTTAATTTGTATAAGTATTGAGTATACAAGCTAAAGATTCAAGTCATATTGATCTATCAATTAACGTAAGGTCTTATGTGGTATAGTGCATTTGGTTTATCATTAAATTCAATTCATTTAAGGCAACTAGGCCTAGGTGATTTAGATAAAGCCCATGAATTTAGAAATTAAATTTATTATTTAGATGTATTGGACCTTTAAGGATCCTAGGTCAGGCCCAATAAGAAATTTTCTAAGTATTTCACTTTTTGGAGTAGTAGGCTTTAGGATTTAAGAATTGAGCTTAGTAAGGGATATAAATGTTAAATTAGATGGAATTAGGCTTTATTTCGAATTTAGGTCTAATTAGAATAATATTAATTATTAGACCTAAGAATTATATTTAAGCCCAATTGGAATTTAATTTAGACTAATTAAGCTATTGGACCATTTAATTCCTATTTAGGCCCACTAAGGATATTTTAGATCTTTTGGGCCCATAGAAAGAATTTGAGCCCAAATAGGTATTTCAATACTAGAATCGATAATAGACTTAAATATTTTGAGAATAGGCAAGGGTATTAGGCCCATATTATGGAATTAAAGCCCAAAAAGCGTAAAGTTAGGTATTGTCTATATTTTAAAGGTTTAGGCCCTAAATGGTTAGGGAAGACTTGATAGGATTTAGTTTGGACCTATTCAGTGCAAACAGGCCTAATTGGCTAAAAATTGTGTTATTGGGCTTATGATAGTGTTTCTAGACTAATTTTATCTAATTAAGCCTATTTGTAGTTATTCAATCAAATTGGATCCTATTTTAATATTTAAGTTCATAACCAATTATTAAAGCCCAAAATTATTAATATTAGCCAAGTCAAACATAAATTCATTTCTAAGTCCATTTTAGGTTATTTAGGTCAAGTTGGACTTATTTTTATTGAAATAGCCTAATTTTCATGCATAATAAATTTAATATATATACAAGTTGATTTACTTAAATTATGAATTTTTTTGAGTATTTAGTGATGAGAATATGATGTTTAGTATAAAATTAATATATGATATGTTTGCTTGAAATGTAGAAATTATGGTAAATAATTAATTAATAAATATGGAGTGATGGTAGATTTAGTAATAGTAGTGTATAGCATATATATGTTTTATTTGTTTGGAAATATGAAAATTTTGTAAATATATTTTAGTTGATAAATTAAATATGATAGAATATAATGTGTTAATGAGTTTTGATAATTATGTTGAAAGTGGCTTAATGCATATTAAATTCAAGTTTTCCTAAAATAAGCTTAACCCAATTCCAACACCAAACATAGAAGATTTTAGCTCAAAAATAAAGCCCAAAAACAATCCAAATAAAGCCTAAACGTAAGCTTTTTCTTTCCCTAAGCAGCTGCCCCAAAAGTCAAATAGATATAGGATAATATCAAGTTTCATTTTACAAAAAATTAAAACCCCAAAACAGACATAAAAAACTAACATTTTTCACTTCAAAACGCCAAAAGAATTTTCTTCATTTTCATAAAAAG
Organism: Combretum micranthum; assembly: GCA_024138025.1. NCBI lineage: Eukaryota > Viridiplantae > Streptophyta > Magnoliopsida > Myrtales > Combretaceae > Combretum > Combretum micranthum. The sequence continues at coordinate 2,032,481 of JAMXBD010000081.1, read as the reverse complement.
TTCTTTTGTTACAACTCACTCAAGGCTTATTCTAGTGCCTACATTAAGTTAAAGCTTCTTAAGGTTAGTATACATGCTTTCATGGTTGTTATTTTCTTTATTTTTATCATGAGAATGATTTCTTGAACTAGTAGTTGCATAATAGTTTGTATATGATTTTGATGATTCATGTTAACCAATAGAGTTAAATGAGATTTTGAAGTGTGTTGAATGAGTATATGGAAGTGTTGAAGTGTTTGGGGATAGATGAGTCGTGGTGGATAAAGTTGTAGTATGTTTAGAAGTTGTATGAGTAGTACATTGAGTTGGTGATGATGGTGAAGTGTTCGAAAATGGATTAGGAAGTTGTTTGATGTTGGGAATATGAAGTTCATACATGTTTTGAGTTGTTAAGTGCATGTGGTATGGTGTATGATGCTTGTGTAGTGTTTTAGTTTAGGCAGGATATGACAAAAATGTGTAAAAATCGAGTTTGAAACAAGAGATTCGAAATTTTTCAAACACTCTATCAAACAGCATGTTTGAGAAGGTGTATGGGCCATACACCCTTTAAAACAGTATGTATGAAGGGTGTTTCTCTCTCCAGTGCGTCATATACTCTTTGATACATCATATATATGAAGGTGTATCACTCTCTAGAATTTTTTGGATTTTTCTCTGGGCTCAAACGGCATGTATGGCAAACCGTTTCACTTTCTGATCTTTCTTACAATATTGTTCCAAACTTATATGCTGCTGGCTTTTATACCTCTACACCACCGGCCTTCCCATTTACGCCGCCGGCATCCCTTTAAAAAAATTAATAATAATAATTTTATTTCTTTATATTTTTTCCTTAACTATTTCTTAGTTTCATGATTAATTAAAAGCTTAAATGAACTTATTGTGAGTATAAATATTAAGTTATACTTTTATATGAGTTTAATGAATGTTAATTACTTACTAACTAATTACGATTAATATTCCATTAAGAGATAGTGACATTTTGAAATGTTTTCTTTTACAGATTTCTGTACTCAACTGAGTTCAAATACTAGACTTTTATCTGATAAACCTAGTTATCAAAGTACGCAGTAATGTGATTGTTGATTGTTAGATTATATATATATATATATATATTTCTAAACCAATTCTAATCAAAGAGGAATTAGAAATTGTTTGAAATTGGTTATGCTTTTCACCATTGAATCTAGTTCAGGGAATGGTAACCCTGTTAACGAGGTTAACATGGTAATTTAGGCACTTAAGCCACTTGTCATCATGCAATGACTTCCATTATTGGCTCAATAGCTAATTGATAGGAGGCATAGTATCAGTGCAATATTTGTTTATCTTAAAAGGATATAATATGATTTAATTCACATTTTATGGGGACATTTGAACTATGAAATATTATTGATTAAGTTAAGTAAAGCTGAGTACCGGTTGCAAATCCTAGATGAAATTACTTTTTCTTTATGAGGATATATCAGAACTATAAGTATTTAGGCTACTTATATCAACCCTCTAAACAATTGCAATTATTCATGAACCCTCTTCTCTAAGCTTGAATTCAGAGTATGAATACTACATGCTATTTTGCTGACTTAAATAAAGAGAAATAATTTATTATTTTGCGTTGCATCAATTCAAGAGTTTATGCCACATCATATTTGTTTGTATTACTATGTATTGGGCCTTTAGCTTACTTTTTTCTCTTTTAGGTATTGATGAAGATGAGTTCTATGATTTCTTAGGCTATGGCACGGACTTTGAGGACTTTTTGGATGAATGCAACATTTAAGACTCATGGATTGACCTTGTTGTCTCCTTTGCAGAAAAGACCAAGTTGAGTTTTGTTGTTTTTAAAAATGTAATGGTATAGCTATGGCTTGTTTTCAAGCCTAAGTTGTAATACAAAGTGTATTTTACATTTCCCTATATTGTATGTAATATATGGTTTTATAAACTTTGATATACAAAGTTATTGGTATCTATATGTTATTATATTAAAGTATCTACTCCTTGATGAGTAGTTTTTATTAATGCTATGTATCTAAACAGGTTAAACAAGGAATTCACATAAACATCTCTTTTTTCGGACAACTTTATGTGTAATATATCCATATATTATACGTGATTGGGGGACTTGACATGTCATATTTTAATATCATAAATGTCAGGTCCTTACAGAGTTATATCAGAGTGGAGGTTATGTAATTGCTTGTTTAAGTGGAAGACCAAATGGGGACCTAACCTTAGATGGGGTGAGTCAAGTAGAAGAAACTAGGATCTTGTTTGTATGATATGTGTTGTTTGTTTACTTCCATTAATGTTACAATGAATTTAATTGAATTTAATTGGAATAGTGTAAAGACCCGACCCTCTAAATCCCGAGACTTAGAGTACCGAGTCCCCAACCACATATAACGTTTTCACATTATATGTAAGATTATCTAAAACTAATGGTTTATGAAAATTGTTTGATCAAAACCACTATAACTTTATAAAGAACTTTTAACAAAACAAGATTGCTAACAAAAGCAATCTATACATACATTTACATCATATAAACACTGTTTAGTGTCAATACAAGACACTACAAAATTTACATGTTTTCTCAAATAAAAAAGAATCCTAGAGGATCTTAAGGTCTTTATAAAAATAGGCTTATCTATTAAGCCTTCTATACATAACTTTTCCCTTAGCAAAAATTCTTCCAAAAGTCCAGGGTGTTCGAGTCCTGTTCGTCCCACTCATCCAGGAATCTCTCGAAATCGAACCCATAGCCCAAATCATCATAAAACTCATCTCCAATACCTGCAAAACAGCAAAAGTGAGCCAAAGGCCCAGTACACAATAACAAATGCAAATACAAGTCATCAAGCCAACATAAGTCCAATGAAATGCATTAGAAGACAAGTGATTATCTTTATTAAATTTTCTTTCGCAAATCAACAGGAGGGTATTCAAACCCCGGGTCACGCTTCGGGAATTCAGGGATCCTGAGTAACAGCAGCTGCTCAGGGGGTTGATATAAGCAGTCCGAATACTTATATCTCCTATATCTATTTCATGAAGATAATAGCTTCATTTAGGGTTCGAAAGCCATTGCCCGACTCTACTTAAACTCAGTCCATAACATGAGCCTAGTTCACAGGTTCCCATAAACCTTGAACTAAACCATGGTATTTCCCTAAGTTTAAGCAAACGTTACTCAGATACTATTCCCCCTATCGGCTATCCACTTAACCGAAAGAATCGCTATTGCATCATAGTGTACCATTGCATCATGGTAAAGTCATTGCATCATGACTTGGTTAAGCGCTTAACTAACATGTCATTGCATCATGATAGGTTTGCTGCTCTTTGACCAATTAAACAGCGTAATAGACATCCAATTCATTCAAATATTAAGTCGAATCAATTTAAGTCAGATTAGAAATGCCTATTCCTAGCAAACATCAAACAAGTTATTGCGTACCTGAATCCGTTAGTATATTACTATGATCTCTCGGTGAAGAACTAACCGAAGAATCCTTAACTGAAATAGGAATATCAAAATAATCAATAAATAAATATAGATTCCTCATTCACAATTATATACATAAATATATATATAACACAATCCTAGATCAATTGTACAAGGAAATTCATTAAACGTTGCATAGAGTCTAAATATCAGATTCATGCATAAAACATGTTTATTTAACTCATATATACAATTAATCAAAGAAATTCAAATAATTTAATACAAAGTCATAATAAAGCATTTAAACATCCTATTATATTCTAGATTGCTTAACAAATACTTAATTGCTCATATATCAAACTTCGGAAAATTTAAAAAAAAAGTTTTTAAAATTCAAAAGCGCAGGGGATAAGCCGGCACTCAAAGCCGATGGCTTTGAGCCGGTGTTCAACACTATGAAAATCAACACTGCCAACGTTGGCAGCGCTCAAGGGTACGCCGACTGCCTTCATTCTACGCCGGCGGCTTTGAGCCGATGTAGAATTCAAATCCAAATTTTTTCAAAACTTCCAGAGAGGTACAAACCGGCTGCGTACATGGATACGCTGGCAGCCTCTGACAATACGCCGGCGGCTTAAACTCACAAATTGCCGGCGTATGTTCTGAAGAACAAACGTTGGCAAAATTTGTGTAAAAGCCGGCGGTGTTCCAAAGCGGCGTTAAGAATTTTACTTCCAACGTGCCTCTACGCCGGCGGCGTTGAATTCCGGATGCCGGCGTACGTTTAAAACAGGCCTATTCGACAAAACACAATCCCCTATTTTTCCACTTCGAAATTTCTACCCTATAACACTTTTTAAACCTTCCTCAACTACATTTTTAACTTCATATACTCACTCCTATCTACACTACTCAATCCTAGCAACTCAAAACATGAAATCAACACATTTGATCACTTCAAATTCCACTTCCATTCATTCTCAACTTTCCTACACAAACTATCTTCTTCCTCCCAACACTTCATATCTTCCACAATCATGAACAAACTCACACACTCACAAAACACATTTCTAGCTAATCTTAATGCATGAACAAGTAATTTAGATAGCATTTAAACTCATTTCATCCAATACTTCACATAACCACTACAAGAAATGAAAACAAAACAAAAGTCATACTTAAATCAACTCACATGTAAATGCCTTGCCTTGGAGAGAACTTTGATTTTCAAAGCTTGCTATTGTTCTTGAATTGGACTTGGAAATTGAAATGAAAGAGAAAGAGAAAGGAAAGAAAGAAAAGGGAAAATTCGTATGAAATGGTGGCTGCCCCAAAAAGTAGTCTAATTAAGCAAAATTAAGCCTTAAACATATCCCAAATTTGCCCTTTAAGGCATATGCAACTTTAGTTTGCATTTTAAGTGAATTTGAGTTTCATTTGGGGCTCATTTGAGCCTAATTACTAACTTAAATGCTAAGAGCTTCTATCAACTAACCTTAAGCAAAACCAAAGTTGATTTTTAAAAATATAACTTAACTTAACACCTTAATGTATAAAAGACACAATTAATAATTATACTACACACTCATTAATACATATAAAACAAAATATTAATTTCACTACATATGCAAAATAACACATTTAGACTATTAGCAACACAACAATCATAATCATCATGCTCATTCAATTCAATATTTAAGATAAATAAACAAACACATGGAAATTAAATAGAATTTAAATTTAGATCATTTCAAATAGTGTTTAATTTAACCTCTATATTGTGAATATGTGTTGTGTATATATGTTGTGAAGATGGACTGGTCAGAGAAATAGACTCAACAATAATAAGAGAGAGAAAATATGTTACCTCCTCCCCTTCAATCTATAGCTTTAACTTCTACTTCATCAACTGTTTCGGCTTCTACTACCACTACTCTTCTTCCTACTTCAACATCAACAACTCATATTCCACCACTACCCCTGTTGCCACCATTTACTCAAATGCCACTATGGGAGATCCCAACACCATGTGTACTATGTTCAAAGACATGTTTACTATGATGAAATAGTATCAATAGATGATGTACCAGCAATAGCAACAATTCATGCTACAATACAATCCACGAATAGTAGGTTGAGGGATGAATGTGCAAAGGTATGAGCAAAATGATCAAGTCAAGCTATATGACTTTTTCAGATTAGTACTTGAACTTCATGGGACTGTTTTAGATCTAACAATAATAGAAACCTAGATAGAAGAGTTAGAGAAGGCATTTGCTGCCTGTGAATTGTCTGAAGATAGGAAAGTGGATTTAGCTGCTTACATGCTAAAGACAGATGCCTCCAAATGGTGGAGACTTGCAAGTGCGAATTTGGTGCGACCTATTGCTTAAAATAGATTCAAGGAAGCTTTCTTCCTACAATATTTTCCATCTACAATTCGAGAACAGATGATTTTTAACTGGCTGAACTTAAGGTAAGGGAGTAAAATAGTCGAAGAATATCATGTAGAGTTCTATAGACTATTAAGGTTTGCAGGTGAATGTTATAATGATGAGCGAACGAAGATTCAAAAATTTCAGAATGGGTTAAATTTAGAGATCAGAGGTGAAGTGAAGATGTTTCAACTTATAACCTTAGTTGATGCATTCACCGAGGCAAAATTGGTGAAACAAATTTTAACTGAAAATAAAACACAGAAAGATTGATGAGCCACATTTTTAGGGAAAAGGCTTGCTTCATCTGTACCCTATAGGAGATATGATAGTGCAAGTAAACAAACGAAACCATTTTGGGTGAAAGGACAAATACGGGATTATTGATCAAGCGTACTACTCCTTCAACTACTCTTGAAAGAAAAATGTCCTAGGTGTTTTGGACCACATGACTTGAGTCAATGCAAATGGAAATTCCAAGTGTGCTTTGCATGTAGACAAGAGTGACATAGGTCTTTTGAATGCAAGGATTCGGTGCTCAAACCGATCTTTTGTGTTTATTGTAAATAGAGAGGACATTCCATTGTTGACTGTAAGGAAAGGCCTAAAAATAATAATTTCAATCAAGGAAAGGGTAGGACACGAGCCAGAGTATTTGTGCTTCAATAGTTTGAAGAGACTCCTTCTATCGATACTTTGGCAAGTGCCCTGTTGATTGCATAACATAATGCTTATGCTTTGATAGATACAGGAGCTACACATGAATGCTTATCTGAAAATTTTGTGAATGATTGTGGTTTGAAATTTGAAGTATTGTCTGATAGGATAATGAGTATTAGCACTCCTTTGGGTGTTAAATCCAAGGAGCCTTATGTGTAGGAATGTAGATGTGTTGGTTGATAATGTAAATATGCCTATTGATATAATTTTGCCTATGATTGATTTTGATCTAATTTTGGGAATGAATTAGTTGAATATGTATCAAGTTGTTATAGATTGCAATAAAACAGAGTTAAGTTTTAAAACTAAAAATGGGCTATTTAACTACACTTTGGAAAGACAAAGACCTAAAAGCATGTTTACTATGGAATTATGGGAGAAAGGAGTAGTGGCAACGTTGAAACTGAAGGATTAGATATCAGTGTGGTACTAGTGGTAAATGAGTTTATAGATGTGTTTCCAAAAGATCTACTAGGTTTACCACTAGATCGAGAAATAGAGTTTAGGATTGATGTTATTTCGGGAATAGCACCAATATCCAAGCCTCCATATCAAATGGCCCCAACGGAATTGAAAGAGTTGAAGAACTAGTTGCAAGAGTTACAAGATCATGGTTTTATTAGCCCCAGTATTTCACTGTAGGCAGCTCTAGTTTTGTTTATTAAAAAGAAAGATGGGAGCTTAAGGATGTGCACAAATTACCAAGAATTAAATTAAGTGACAATCAAGAATAAATATCCTTTGCCAAGAATTGACAACTTATTTGATCAGTTGAGAGAAGCAGCAATATTCTCGAAAATTGATTTGCGATCAGGGTATCATCAGCTTAAAATCAAGCCACAGGACATTCCTAAAACAGCTTTTCATACTAGGTATGGGCATCTTCAGTTTTTAGTTATGCCGTTTGGATTGACAAATGCCCCATCTGCTTTCATGGATTTAATGAACAGAGTTTTTAAAAATTATTTGGATCAATTTGTAATTGTGTTCATAGACAACATTTTATTGTACTCTAGAAGAGAAGAGGAGCGTGAAAAACATTTAAAATTAGTTCTTCAGAGATTGAAATAAAAGAAGTTATATGCTAAGTTCAACAAATGTAAGTTCTAGTTGAAATAAGTTGCATTCTTAGGGCATATCATCATAAAGGATAGGATATATATTGATCTAGAGAAGGTTAGAGCAGTGCTAGAGTGGTCAAGACCCACCAATGTTACTGAAGTGAGGATTTTTTTGGGTTTAGCAGGTTATTATCGAAGATTCATTCAGGGATTCTTGAAAATTGTAACTCCATTGACAAGACTAAACAAAAAATACATGAGATATATGTGGGATGATAAATGCTAGATGAGCTTTCAAGAATTGAAAAGAAGATTAATATCTGCACCTGCTTTGGCTTTACCTTTCAGTAGGAAGGAATTCACAATCTACAGTGATGCATCCGTATAAGGATTTGGATGTGTTCTGATGTAAGACAACTGAGTAATCGCTTATGCATCTCGACAATTGAAGCCACATGAAAAGAATAATCCCATGCATGATCTAGAGCTCGTACCAGTAGTTCTTGCCTTAAAACTTTGGAGACGTTATTTGTTTAGGGAAAAATGCAAAATATTTACGGATTATAAGAGATTAAAGTATGTTTTTACTCAGAAGGAATTAAACATGTGCCAAAGAAGATGGCTTAAACTAATCAAGGATTATGATGTGGAGATTCTCTACCATCCAGGAAAGGCCAATGTAGTTGCTGATGCTTTAAGCAGAAAGAAACTGATAAGTGTAGCAACTATGATTACAAGCAAAAGGGAAATATTAGAAGATCTTCGAAGATTGGACATTGAGGTAACCATGGATAAAGTGGATGTGATGCTTGCAAATTTAACTCTTTAACCTACTCTTATGGATTTGATTAAGAAAAATCATCAAAAAGATCCAGAAAGCAAGAAATTAAGAAATGCTATCTAGGAAAGGATGAGAAAGGAATTGAGACTCTATGAAGATGATGTTATTAGATTTGGAAACAGAAAATATGTACCAGGAATGGGTGATTTAAGGAGAGAGATCCTGAAAGAAGCTCATACTTCAGTTTATTCAATGCATCTAGGGAGCATCAAGATGTACAAGGATTTGAAAAAGATTTATTAGTGGAATAACATGGAGAAAGACATCGCGGAATATGTATCCAAGTTTGTAACATGCCAATAAATAAAAATTAAACATCAAAAACTTGGCAGTGTGTTACAACCATTGTCGATTCCAGAGTGGAAATGGAATGATATTACAATGGATCTTATAAGTGCTTTACTCCAAGACCATGGCAAAAAATGCAGTGATATGGGTTATTGTGGATAAACTGACTAAATCAGTGCATTTCATACCACTAAGGGTTGGATGCTCATTCAAGATGGCACAAATCTATATTTAAGAGATAGTCAGGCTCCATGGTATACCGGTATTGATCACATCAGATAGAGACACATGATTTGTAAGTCGCTTTTGGAAAAGCTTACATGAAGTGTTTGGTACAAGACTTCAATTCAGCATAGCTTTTCACTTTAAACTGATGGGCAATCTAAGAGGACGACACATACCTATAAGATATGCTTAGAGCTTGTGCTTTAGATTTTGGAAGGAATTTGGATGATTATCTACCATTGGTTTAATTTTCTTATAACAATAGTTATCAATTGGCAATACAAATGGCTCCATATGAAGCACTTTATGGAAGAAAATGTCGATCTCCTCTCCATTGGGATGAGAAAGGTGAAAGAGCTTTAATTGGTCTAGAATTGATACAACAAGCGATAGATAAGATTCAACTTATTAAACAGAGATTGAAAGTAGCACATGATTGATACAAAAGCTTTGCCGATGTAAGAAGACCTTTAGAATTAGAAGTTGGTAATCATGTTTTTCTTAAAGTCTCTCCAACCAAAGGAATAATCAGATTTAGTGTTAGAGGAAAATTATACCCGAGATACATAAGTCCCTTTGAAATTTTGGAAAGGATTGGACCATTGGCATATCGGTTAGTGTTGCCACCAAATTTGCTAGATGTGCATAGTGTTTTCCATGTTTTGCAGTTGAGAAAGTATATATCGGATCTAGATACTATTATTGATACAAATCAATTGGAAACTCTACATGATCTAACCATGATGGAAAAGCCGATCAAGATTTTAGGTAGAATGGATAAAATCTTGAGAAACAAGACAATCCTTATGGTGAAAATTCAATGAAGCAATCAATCAGAGCGTAAAGCAATCTGGGAAGTTGAAAGTATTATGAAACAGAAGTATCCAAAGTTATTTGAGCAGTGAATGAGGTAAGACAATTTTCGAGGATGAAACTTCTTAAAGAAGGGAAGAATGAAATAGCCTAATTTTCATGCATAATAAATTTAATATATATATACAAGTTGATTCAATTAAATTATGAAATTTTATTGTGTGTTTAATGATGAGAATATGACGCGTTGGTGTAAAATTAATATATGATATGTTTGCTTGAAATATAGAAATTATGGTAAATAATTAGTTAATGAAATATAGAGTGATAGTATGATTTAGTAATAGTAGTGTATAGCATATATATGTTTTATTTGTTTGAAAATATGAAAATTTTGTAAATATATTTTAATTGATAAATTATACACAATAGAATACAATGTGTTAATGAGTTTTGATAATCATGTTGAAAGTGGCTTAATGCATGTTAAATTCAAATCTTCTTAAAATAAGTTTAACCCAATTCATACACCAAACATAGCAGATATTTAGCCCAAAAACAAGCCAAATAAAGCCTAAACCAAAGCTTTTTCTTTTCTTGAGTAGCTACCCCAAAAGTCAAATAGATATAGAATAATATCAACTTTCATTTCGTAAAAAAAATTAAAACCCCAAAACAGACATAAAAAACCGACATTTTTCACTTCAAAAAGCCAAATGAATTTTCTTCATGTTCATAAAAAATTCTCTTGTTGCAACTCACTCAAGGCTTATTCTAGTGTTCTACGTCAAGTTAAAGCTTCTTGAGGTTAGTTTACATCTTTCATGTTTATTATTTCCTTTGTTTTTATTATGAGAATGATTTCTGGCTCTAGTAGTTTCATAGTAGTTTGACTATGGTTTTGATGATTCATGTTAACCAATAGAGTAAAATGAGCTTTTAGAGTATGTTGAATGAGTATATGGAAGTTTTAAATGGTTTGGGGATAGATGAGTTGTGGTGGATAAAGTTGTAGTATGTTTAGAAGCTGATACGAGTAGTACATTAGTTGGTGATGATGGTGAAGTGTTAAGAAATGGATTGGGGAGTCATTTGATGTTGACAAGATGAAGTTTATACCTATTTTGTGTTGTTAAGAGCACGTGGTATGATGTATGACACTTGTGTAGTGTTGTAGTTGAGGTAGGATATGAGAAAAGTGTGTAAAAATTGAGTTTGAAACAGGGAGATTCAAAATTTTTCAAACATCCTGTCAAATAGCATGTTTGGGAAGGTGTATGGGCCATACACCCTTTAAAACAGCACGTATGAGAGGGTGTTTCACTCTCTAGAGCATAATATACCCTTTGATACGTCATATATAGGGAGATATCACTCTCTAGAATTTTCGTGAGTTTTCCCTAGGCTCAAACGACACAACCCGTTTCAAATTCTGATCTTTCTTGCAGTTTTTCCAAATTTGTATGCCATCAGCCTTCACATTTACGCCGCTGGTGTTGAGCCAACGTACCTTTAAAAAATTTTTATATGTTTTTCCTTAATTGTTTCTTAGTTTTATGATTAATTAAAAGCCTAAATGAACCTATTGTGAGTAGATATATTAAGTTATACTTTTATATGAGTTTTGTTTGAGTTTAATGAATGTTAATTATTTAGTAACTAATTATGATAAATATTTGATTAAGAGATAGTGATGTTTAATATATAAATATATATTTGTTTGAAATGTGATATATATATATATATATATATATTATGTGTGTGTGAATATGAATTAGTGTATAATTGTGAATTAACCATGTTTATTATATGAAATAGTTTCTTTGATAGATTCCCATACTCAACTGATTTTAAATACCGAACTTTTACTTAATAAACCTAGTTATAGGTACGCAGCAATGTGATTGTTGATTGTTAGATTACACACACACATACACCAATTCTAATCAAAGAGGAATTAGAAATTGTTTGAAATTGCTTATGCTTTTCGCCATTGAATCTGATCCGGGGAGCGGTAATCCTGTTAACGAGGTTAACATGATAGTTTAGATTCTTAGGCTACTTGTCATGATGCAATGACTTTCATTAGTGGCTTGGCAGGTAATTGATAGGGGGTATAGTATCGGTGTAATATTTGCTTATTCTTAAGAAAATATAATAGGATTTAGTTTATGTTTTATGAGGACGATTGAACAAGGTGATATTATTGATTAAGTTAAGTAAAGTTGAGTAACGACTATAAATTCTAGATGAAATTACTTTTTCTTTATGAGGATATATAAGAGATATAAGTATTTGGGCTGCTTATATCAACCCCTAAATAGACGTAGCTATTTAAGAACCCCAAAATTCCTTAAGCTTGAATTCGGAGTTTGAATACTCTAGTATTGTTTTGTTAACTTAAATTAAGAGAAATAATTTATTATTTTTCCTTACATTAGTTCAGAAGTATATGCCATGTCGTATTTATTTGTATTACTGTGTACTAGGCCTTTAGCTCACTTTTTCTCTTTTAGGTACTAATGAAGACAAGTTTTATGATTCCGTGGGCTATGGGGCGGACTTTAAGGACTTTTTGGATGAGTACGATGTCCTGAATTGACCTTGTTGTTTCTTTTGCAAAAGAGACTAAATTAAGTTTTGTTTTTTTTTTTAAATGTAACAGTATAGACATGGCTTATTTATAAGCCTAAGTTGTAATATAAAGTGTATTTTACATTTCCCTATATTGTATGTAATATATGGTTTTGTATGTCATGCCCTAAGGATACCCTGGTACTAACACATATTATGATACAGTTTGATGACTTGAACTTGCATATTAGAAAATTTAGTAAGTATCAAATTGTATTGCATACACATGTCAATACTAAATTTACCTTGGAAAATGACATAAATTTAACAAAATAGGATCTTTTTGGTTGCATGATAAGAATGATGAAGATAAATAAATATACATCAGCATAAATAGATCTTTCTAGCTAATGTCTGGGTAACAAAATATTACAAACCATGATATATAACTTAAGCTCTTAAATTACAAAAACGATGTTCTAACATCGTCTGAGACATATAACTAGGTAATGTTATATAACCTATCTTGAGAATTCCTCCAACTTTAGAACCTTGCCGGTGCTAAGTTTCTAGAAGCAATAAACCAAGGTCGAAGAGTCAACCTATAAGGACTGTAAGAGTGTGAGCATAAACCACAAGCTTAGTGAATAAGCAGAACATATCACATAATAAGCAAGTTATTATCAAACATATGTAATGCATCATTCAAGCATATGATCAAATACAAGCTTGGACAATCTGGAATCCAAACATGATGGAGATTTACGCCATCTCATCGTTGATGAAGGAAAACTGATTTATGACCCACCTACCCAAGAAAGATTAATCATTTGAGAAAGCAATAATCCTCATTGTAGTTATCTCTTTATGTTATTCATGTTTTAAGCACTCATTTCCTGTTTTAAGCCTTAGAAACTCTACTAAGTGTTAGTTATTTCACAGCGATACCATTGGCGGCGTCCTTCATTACCTATTAGTTCCTATGGAACCAACGGAACAAAAATAATCTTGCCTAGAACTAATAGCTTCTTGCCTAGAAAAACCAAGCATTACCAGAGAACCAAAATACTAACATGTAGTAAGCTGTCACATACTCATAGCGCAGTATATGTAATTTTTGCGATGCATGTATATTTTATTTATGGTACCAACATTTTAGTCAGGTTAAAGGTGCTCAAGCTTCATATAGACAATCAACATGCTATACATATAACAGATTCACAAGCATTCAATTATCACTTTTATTTAGTATTGTTTAGCAACCAAGTAATTCAAACAGTAAACAATGCCCTTAAACCCATAAAAACACATTATTATTATTATTATTATTATTATTATTATTATTATTATTATTATTATTATTATTTATAGTGCAGCTAAACTACAAGCACAAATAATATAATAAGTCTGAATTACTCACCTGCTTATACTCTCCAGTCATAGTAATCGACTGGAAAGTCCTCAATAGTATCAATATCACCTATTGAGATGAAAAATATTCATCAATAATACACATAAATAGAGAATTGAACTCCTATGAGTGCCTAAGTGTGCTATGTTGATATTTGATACAATTCCTATTGCTTATATTGGTTTCCTAAGGTATTGATCCTACAGTAAAGGATATTTGTTATTTAGTATTTAGTTTCATTGGGTTTCTCTTAATTTAAATTGATATTCACTCTTATATTCAAGATGAACTTAATTAAATTTTCTATTAAATTCCTATCCAGGTCTTACAATATTTAATGTCCTTATTAGTAGTAGTCTTTTGTTTATTTTAGTCTGCCTGTCAACCTTATCTCTTCCCTTTAATTAACATTTCTATCATTTAAAGGATCTCATTTTGCTATCTAATCTTTTATTCATTTTCTTATCATATTCATAACTTTGTGAAATTATTAACATGTATTAATTTCCATATATATTTCTTTGAATTGTTTCATTATTTTTTGTAATGCAGGACTCCTTTCATCAAGTTTCAACCTCATTTTAGGACCTAGATGCATTAAATTAAGTTTTAAATTAGTTTGGTTATAGATTATGCATGATTTTGGCACCTCTTTTTCTTGATCCGAATTTCTTAGAATCTAGAATTCTAAGTTCTTAAGTTGATGTCTTCTTATTCCTAGACAACCATGGATCATCAACACATTAATAATTCAACTACTCAACTTTAATTCACCACCTATCAATATCAACTCTCAATACAACTCAACTCATCATCAACTTAATTCCTAAGGTTTAAATACAATGTAACTTAGAGTTGATGGAGATTTTACCTTTGTTGAATAAGGAATTGTAATTAGTTCCTCCTTCTTGTTGTAAATCGGGATCTATAGAGAAAAATAAAATGATGAGTAACTTATAAAAGAAAAATATAAACTAGCTAAACTAACCTTATGCTTACCTTAAGGACTTGTTTGTCATGACCCCTGAAAAACAATCAATATAGAAAATAGGTAATTATAAATATATTGGTGTTGGAGAATCATCCACACACCGCGGCTTCTACCAAAACCTAATCTATCAGAATCATTTCTATGTATGAGTCCACTCGAGACAACTTCACACATAGATCATCAAGGTGCCTCGTTAGTATCACACTCTGCGTGATCTTTACTAACCAAAGCTAAACACAAGCAACAAAACAATTTTATATTTTATATAGAATTAGATTAATTTGATATTCTAATCCTACACACATAACAAACAGATTTAAACCTACAAGCACATAAAACAAACAAAGTAAGTTCATACATGTATCAAATTTCAGGAACAATACTCTAAATCAACAAAATCTATTTTTATAACATAACTCCTAATTCAATAGAACCTGTTAATATGAATAGATGAAATTCAAAATACATCTCATTAGATAAACCTAAATCCATTTATATCTAAAACCCAAATTTCAACATAATATCAAATCTATACCTTTTTCCTTAATCACAACACCAAAAATCCTTCAATTCAACAATTCTCCTCAACCTCTTCTCCAAACCCTAGAATTTCATTCAATACCATATATACCAAAAATCAACAACTACTATTTTTATAAAATCATAAAGATTAAAACTTTAAAATACTTATCTAAATTCAATTTTAAATTCTTTTAACACTAAAACTAGATCTACAAATAATCAAGGTTTTTTCCAATCTCCCTTCAAACAACAAAAAATTCTAAAGAACTATAAAATTGTATATCTTAAAGGAAAAATGGTTATTCAATTACCTGATTTGATCCTCAATCTTTCTTAAACACCTACTCTTCAGATCTCCAAGAAAATTAGAACAATTTCTCCAATTCTTCTTCTAGACAAAAGAAAATCCTAAGATAATTCATGGATTGAAAGACTCTAAAGGAAAGATATGATTTTGATTACCTGAATCTGATCTTCCAAGATCTCGTTTGACCAACAAAACCAAATCTCCAAACCCAATATGTATGTTTTCCAATTCTATCGCAATTCAACAAACAAATCCTAGGAAATCTAATATCCATAAGATCTTAAAACAAAAATAGTGATTCAGTTACCTGATCTGGACTTCTGAATCCTTTGGTGGCTATAAACTCTCAAAGAATAAGAATCTAGGTTTAGGGTTTTGTTGGAAAAAAGAACAAAGAAAGAATATAAAAGGATTTGTGACTTTTCATCTTCCGTCACGTGTCTGTTATGTGAACAAAATTTCATTAAAATTAGACATTGTTGACAAATTTAACCTTATAATTTATATGAATGGACACTTTTATCCTTCTTTATGTAATATTTATTATATATTATATAATAGTTATGTAAGAGTTTTATCTTTAAAAATTGATCTAAGTTTCTACAACATTTCTAGATTATTTATATGTTCAAATGTTTTGTTTAAAGTTTATACGATTAATTATTTTTATTATTTTAACTTACGCGATTAAAATTTTTAGGTCCAATAGGTCAATTAGAGTTTAAGTCTTAATGGATTCAGGATTCCCTAACAAGTATAATAGTAGGTATCGGGATTTTTATTAGAGGTCTATACTTATAATTATTTATGTGTTTTAGTATCTACTACGTATTTATATCCCTAGTAGTTCATCTTTTAATTATTGTTTTATAACCAATAGGTTCTGTTAATAGATTATATTTTATCAGGTTTGAAATTTAGGGCTACTTCTAATTATATCTTGAGTTATCAGCTCAAGATATGGAATCTTGTTTTTTTGGTATCAATTAATGTTAGAGAAATTTTTGTTCATGTTTTTAAACTATGAATGAGTTCATTTGCAACTCATAGATCTATTCTAGGATTTTTTATCCGGGTCCTAAAACCACTATCTAATTCATATTTTTCATTTCATTATTGTATATTAATGTGAAAATTTTCGGGGATTACATTGTAAATTTTGAGATATTAAGTTATTGATATCTATATGCTGTTATATTAAAGAATCTACTCCTTCATGAGTAGTTTTTGTTAAAGCTATATATCTAAACAGGTTAAACAGGTAATGCACATAAATGTCTCCTTTTTTCAGACAACGTTACTTGTAATATCTCCATATATTATACGTAGTTGGGGACTTGACATGTCATATTTTAATATCATAAATGTCATGTCCTTCTAAATATATATATATATATATATATATAAATCTGTGTGTGTGTGTGTGCAGCTCAATTGTTGAAAGATGTTGCCTTTAAGGCAAACAAAATGCCTAGGTCATGGGTTTGATCCTCGCAAGCTGCAGCTAGAGGATCAACTCACTTAGGCATAACAATACCTACTTGTGCTTGGAATCGCCTGAGGGTGCACTAGGGGTCAATGTACCTAGCATCACGACTGCCTGCCTAGGGTGGTTTACGGACCTAGGAGCGCTCCCATACTAAGGTGTGCCTGGGGTAGTATAGGCGTGACATTTACTATCTTGGCCCGTTTTAGGTCACTTATTTCATATTGACTATATTTTTATTAATGAAGTCCATTTAGGTTATTTTGCTCATTTAATCCAAGATTTATTTATTAATTCAATTTTATGGTCCATGATATTTATCAAATCTATTTAATTGCCAATTACCTATTTTAATCTCAATTAGTTAATTAAAACCTATTATAACTCGGTTTGGTGTATTTAGTCCAATTAATCCCATATAATTTGATTTGGGCTAAACTATTATCTAAGCCTGAGTTAGCTGCTAAAGCCATAATAATTTAGTTATTTTAACTTAGGCTCATACTATATTCAATTAGCCAACTTATAATTAAAAGTCCTTTTATACATAATTAACTTAATTTAGTCAATAGACCTATATATATCAAATTTCAATTTAATAGAAAGTCTAATAAATCAAAATATGACTAAATTAACTAATTATGCATTAACCAAGCCATTTTGATAATTATTAAATCTAATAAATTTCATATTACAAACATTTTTCAAAGAAAACAAGGCTGTTGGGGGGCAAGGGGGTGTGTGTCTGCTTATGGTCTAAAGATCAAACCAATTCATCTTGATTTTTGTGCCTTCCGGTCTGGTTTGGTTTTTATATAAAAACTAGACATCCTAAGATATTAAATTGTTGTGGTCTTGTTGGAAAATAAAAAATAGAACTTACTGGTTCGATCTACGCGAGAAGTCCAGTTCAAATAGCATTTTGCACAATACATTCAAAAAAGAAAAATCTATAACAAAATATTAAATGACCTTAAAAAATTCTAAAAATTTCTAGATCATATATACACTTATTGAACATCACTTCCTAAAAATTTCGTGCAAAAATAAATACGTTTGATATTTTATTTATTTTTCTCAAGAAATATTCCTATTAGGCCTTTAAAAATAGTAAATAAATATGAAAAATTATGAAACCTTCTATTTTATATCCTAAGATAATATATTGTAATTTCTCTAAATTTTAAATAAAAATAAATTCGTTTAATATCCTAACTAATATTACATATCATAACAAACAACATTTCTATTTTCTGTCTAGCATACATATTAATGTTCTTATTCAATTTTATCATAAAAAATCATTAAAAATATCATAAAAAACACATCAAAATAAATTGCATATCAAGCTAATTTATTTTAACCATATTTACATCATAAATCACTAAACAATACATAAATTATGCCAATACAAACACATTTTGATCAAACCAAGTAATGCATGATATTTTTCTCATTAATCAAATATTTCATATTATGTATTTTGAGTATTACAACATACTATCACATTTCACTAATCACACTATTTATTTAAACCACTTACTTATAGTAGCAAAACAAGCTTATAATCTTCACTACCTTACTCTAGGAATTTGGTGAAGCTCATTCTGCCTCTAATCGGAGATCTATCTTGGTAAACACCTAATTTCAAAAGGAAAAATAGAGATTAATAGGAGTTTTAGATGATTTAAAAAAGATATAAAACATAGAAGACCTAGTAGCTATTAGGATTTTGATAGATGAAATGAGTTTATAGTGTTTTTGAGTTTGTTTGGAGAGAAAAATGAGATGAAATTTTTTGCTAGGTGGGGAGGGAAGATGGTGGCTACTTTAGATATGTTAGGGTTTCATTTTGCAAAAAGAGTATAGAACAAAAAATAAGGACATTAGTTGGCAATATTGTGAAAGTTTTAGAGCTCTATGAGTTAGCAAAAAACAATATTTAAATAAAATTCCACTAAAAATTATTTAGCATAAGAATAGTGATGTTTTAGATTCCAGAAGATTTTTAGGTAAATTTAAAGCTAAGATGGTTAGTGGATTGAGTTGATAATTTGATTAGGGTATTAAGATGTGATTAAAGGTTAAATAGGCTTAGAAAAATAGCTAGATTAATTTAGGAATTTAATTTAGCGAATTTGAAGATGATGAAAAAAATTTAGCTTATTAGGTGATTGAAATAGACATTTGGTTATAATTAGGGTGTTGAGAAATTTAAGTATGGAATTTAGAAGAATTTGTTGAAATTGGGAAAAGATGAAAAAAAAAAAAAGGAAATTGTAAGTTAGGTAGATGACTAAATTGATGGTCATTAATTTGGTAGATAAAATAGAAAAATGTGGTTTAATCTCTATTTTTGTTTGAAATCAATTACTAGCTCGAAATTGCTAATACACCTAATTCTACTATATAATATACCTAATTTACTTAGTTAAATTATCTAGCTCAAAATTTCTAATTTATGTGTCAATTTGATTCAAATTTTCTCATATTTTATATGATCTAAACATCTCTTTAATTAACCTAGTAAAATTTAGGATATTTTATCTTGATAAAGATATTAAACTAATTTAGGAATCATACGATTTAAGATAAGTAATCTATGATTTGAATTATCTTTTTAGGGTTAAACTTACGTGATAAGTAGTGGTGATATGAAGAGTTAGAGTAAGTTGTGAATCTGATATTTTAAGAAAAGTAATCTTTAATCTTGATAATTAATAATTTATATTGATTATTGGTAGATTATTCATAATATGAGTTTATAATAATAGTTGAATTCATTGATATTCTTAAGGTTACATAATAGAATTAAGGTGATTACTACTACTTGAAAGAGATCCAAAGGGAACAATACCCGATGTTTGTCACGCCCCGAGGGTATTCTAATAATGATAATCAAAACCCATTCAATTACCATTATTAGTTTACCTTCTAGGTATGACATGATTTTCAAAAACAGGATCTTTTAGTTGCTTGGATGGAATAAACAAACATATATAAGATATAAATTAGTAAACAACTATTACAAACTACTATATTACAGACCATATGCTTCAGAATTCCTTACAACCTTAACTGATGATTCTAATGCACATTACATGCACCATAAGACTATTACAGATATAGATATTCTAATTCTATACTAAACTTTAAACTTCTGGCTTCTATTCTCTTACCGGGACCATGCTCCTGCTAGTAATGAGCCACGGTCGCAGAGTGAACCTGAAAGGACTGTGGGAGTGTGAGCTAAAACACAAGCTCAGTGAATAACCAGGACTTATTACATATAGCATGCAAGTTATTTAACAATCATATGAAATGCAGCAATCACACAAATGAACATTACAAGCTTGGATAACCCGGAATCCAAATAGGATGAAGATTTACGCCCTCCCATCGGGGTTGAAGGATCCAATCTATGGTCCACCTACCCAGGAGAGACTTAAGCTTTCAGGAAATAACAATCTCAAATTTAGTTATCTCTTTATACTTATCATGTTTCATTATTTATTTCCTGTTTAGCTTTAGAAACTCCACTAAGTGTTAGTTATTCTCACGTAATACCATAAGCGCGTCCTTCGTTTACCATGTAGTTCTTATGGTACTAACAGAACAAAAGTAATCTTGCAATTAACTACTAGCCCTCTGGCCTAGATAATTCAAGCCTTACCAGAGATCCGAGAACTAACACGTAGTAGGCTACCACTTACTCAATGCTTTTTATGCATAGTATGTAATGCATGATTTATTTACATTATGGTACCAGTAGTTTCTAGTCAATTTAGGGGTGCTCAAGCAATACAGACACTCAACTAGATACCACATACATTATCAAGATACACGCAATTTTGTTATCACTTATTTTAGAGTGACATGGCAATCAATGGAATACAATACACACTTTCACAAAACAAATCACCAATTTTTATTATCTTTTCATTTAAGGTTCACTACTAGTACAAGCACAACCAATGTAATAAGACTGAGTCACTCACCTGCCCATCCTATTTAATCGTAGTAATCTTCAGGTAGGTCCTCCCCAATACCCGGGTCACCTATTAAGATCAATAATATAAATATTAAAATTTCAGACTATACAACTTTAGTTTCTATGAATATTTAAGGGTCCTATTGGTCGGTTGGGTCTCTGTTTTATTCTTAGCTAATTCTTTCGAAATAGTTCTAAGTTCTATATTCTTGTACTCTCAGTTTTCTTTTAAATTATTTAATAAAATTTTTCTTTATAGAGTATATATATACCTATACTCATAAATTTGGATTATTTAAATTTCCATTGTTATCTATTTATATACAAATATATACTTAGTATTTATCAACTCATAGTCTATACATATATTTATTTTACTAAGAAAACATATCTACTAATAAAAGAATTTATTAATTTTATTATAACTATTTTCGAAATTATTTTTCTAAAGAAAAATTTCTTTTAGATGAATAATATTTAAACACCCTCTATTTAATAAAGTCATAAAAATAATTTTATTTTTTAATTTAAATAAATAAATAAATTTTGGATTTAATATTATTATATTATAATATTACTATTACTATTTCAGAAAATAATTAAATGCAGGAAAAATAGTAAACCTTCTAAAATTATTTAAATAATTAATTATTATATAATTATGTATACTTAATTTCGTTTTTCTTTTCTTCTGGCCAAGGCGTGCACGGGGTTGAGTACGCCCGTACAAAGTTGCTGGCAGAGGGCTACACGGGGTTAAGTACGCCAGTGCAAAGTTCTGGTTGAGGGATATACGGGTTAGTACGGCCGTACAAAGTTCTGTCTGAGGGTTGTACGCCCGTACAACGTGCTGGATGAGGGTTGTACGCCCGTACACTAAGCCTGTGCTTCATCGGGAAATACTGTTCATCGTCTTCCCCGATGAGCTGTGGCCTTTTCCGGTGAATCCCGACGTCAAAACGTCGACATTTTTTATTCAAAAGACTCCTAAGAACCTAATAAACCTAATTATATAAGAATCATCACCTAAAAACAACATGCTATTCATGATCTCAAGTTCTCAAGCTCGGCTAGGTTTGGGAAAAATACCTTCGTTATGGCTTCTCGATGAAATCCAAAGCTTCCAATGGTCTTGGTTAGTTTCCTAAGATGTCTAAGAGTCAGTATATATCCTTAAAATTGAAAGAATACTCGTGGAATAAGATTGACTCACCTTGAGTTTGTTCTTGAGCGTTTTTCCCAATTTTGTTAGAATTTTCGAACTCGATAATTATGGGCGTTTAAAAATCTGTTCCTAAGTTGGTTCTACTCCTAATGATATGTAAATGGGTTCTGGAAAGTTTGGAGGAGTTTGGATTTCATTTGCTTGGCCGTCCGAGTTCGTTTGCTTATATATGTATATATAAGGTAGTGTAGTTTCCTCTCGCGTTGCTCCCTCAAATCCGATACACATTGCTTTGGCTTGTTGCTCATTTCCTTTCTTGTTTGATTATCATAAATGTTAGGGTGATCTGTCATGTTTCTACTGGCTTTGGGGAGGATGGGGATTGACCTTTAGAGGAATTATTGAAGAAGTTTTGGTTCATCAATCCTAAGAAGATCACAGCCATCCAACAGAGTTAAAAGCGTCCACTGTAAGTTGCAAACATATATATATATATATATATATTATATTAGTTAGATTTTGTTTAGTTAAATTTTCGGGTAGTTTAATGCACTATTAGGGTATATTTTAACTTATATATGTACATATACATATACAAAGATTTTTAATGAATCCAATGAAGTGTTTAGTTTAACAAAAAGTACAAATTTAAACTTTAATGAAACGTATCTAATTGTCTAAGAAAAATTTATCCCACGCGATTTGAATTTGAAAACTTTTTGGTCAATTTTCGTTTCAGGCTCCAAGGGCTTTAGAAAACCCTAATTTGGTTATTGGTATGATTCAATTCTATATTTGAAGTCTAGATCTCAAGTTATACATCAATTTATGTTTTTATTGGGTATTTATAATCTTAACCGTTTATCTTGGAATCACAATTTCCTAACTAAAACCCTATCAAGTAATTTATGTAATATTACTACTGATATATAGGCTATACTAGTTATATATATTAGATTTGGATACTCACTATGAAATCTTATCAAAGTAGTTTATTACTAACTAAAACTCTCATATTTTAGGGTTCCAATCTAAATATAGATTCATTACTAAACCTTGTTTTAATTCCCGGTCTCTATCGAATACTAAGGTAATCACTTAATATTCATATTTAGGTTTTCCTATATATTCTATCTGTTTGACAAAGATTCGGGTTTTAGGATTGGAAGTTTCCTTTGATCATAACCTGACTTATTAACTCAGAATGCTAGATCTTGTTTTTGGAAACAATTGGGTCAAAGAAGTCCTTTCATAAAGTCTATGAGTTCCAAACCGATCAAATTTAGAGTATCTATCTAAACTAGGGTTTCTAATTAACTCCTAAGGTTATTAGTCGACTTCATAATTTCTAATTTAGGGTCATATCTTATGATGGAAGTATTCGGAGTTTACAATGTTAATTACTGTACTATATTTCGATCGCTATACTTGCCAATAGAGTGGTCATAAAATGGGATAGATATTGGATTTTAATTTGATTGTGAACAATCACCCATACTAATTTTGTTATGAGCAATCACCCATACCAATTAACTTCATTAATAAGTGTCGAGTATACTTAAAAGAAATTGAAGGCAAATTAATTGTTTGGTGATTTTTATTTAGAGCCCATCAAATTAAATCTTCCTAAATCAACTTTGTATATAAGTGGACTCTAAAGCTACATCATCCACGAATGAGACAACCTAAATAAATGGTGGAACTTTGCCCCATATTTTGATGTAACAATTTTTCACCCTTCAATCATATATATAGCATATGGTTGTCATGTGTAATGCCATTATATTGAAATTTGCACACACATATATCACATACTCTTCATTTTAAATAAATTTTAATGATTAGTTTATATTCTATATTGAGGGATTGGTTTCTTCTAACCTCCTAGCGATCCAAGAAGTAAATATAGATGTATAATATGTATTGATACTTTACGTGTTATTTACATATAATTTATAAATTAACAACGTTTGTATATTATTACATAAAATTTTTGCTTTATGACAAATCATTCGGTATGGTAAAGTCTAAACTGTAAGGGATATAGAGATGGATAAGGTCATGATCATGGATACATGAATTAAGTGAATAGTTGAGCATTGAGGATAAACTACAGAATTATTCAAACAAAATTGTAACTATCATTATGACTAATCGCCACTTCATGTGAAATAACAGGTAAACCCACTTGGTCTAATTTATGCTACGTGTCACATCATCGATCATGTTTGCACAAAATAACAAGCTAGTCGAAGCCAAGTTTTGTTTAACCTCTAACATTGATTTTTTTTTTTTTTTTTTTTTTTTGTAATTAGGGGGGAATGAAGGGTTTTCAATGATCATTATGATATTTCATGATGTCGAACTAATTATTATTGGACAAAGGCATCAGACATGAAGGTGAGAACCACATATAGCCACAACACAAGATATATGAGACCTACTATGCCTTTATTTTCTTCAAAATTATTTTGGAGCAAGACCAATTAAAGTTTGTTGTTTCCAATTTACCATCAAATTACTGTTTCAATAAGTAAAAATATGTCACGTATTATAAATTTAATTTTAGCTATATTATATTTTGTTATAAATAATAAAAATAGCATATGATATATTATTGTTTGATGAAACAACAACATGATGATGGGTCAACAAATATTATCCAAAACAAGACTAGTGCGGGGTTGATTAGACTTTATTACCTCGTACCCACGAAACACGTCTCGGCGGCTAGCGAAGAAAGATACCCTAAGAAGTTTGACCATGCATGGCACAATTATATAAAGAACTAATAACGGGGACCGTAAGTCCATGTGAAAAAAATATTTTATATGATTACTAGATTCTTTCCACTTGTTTATTATTTATTTATCCACTCTCAAACATGAAGAGAACTGCATTGTAAATCCTGTGCAGTTTCGTCGAAGTTCATGTAATATTATAATTATAAATATAGCAATAAAATAACAGTACATGTTTCCAAACTTTTACGTTGGTTACACGATCCAAGCGAGTTGTTTTCTTCTCCAATATGACTCGACAAACTACTGAACTTTTATCGAATTTTAATTCCAATATTTTATTAATTTTAGTTAACCATATTAATTTCTTCCCATACTGCATGGGAAATAGTGGCACGTAAAGCAGATGCAGCAAAGATAACATTATTCGTCAGAATATATTTGACAAAACAAGTAAAAGAAGTAGATTTATTATTTGATTCGAATTATATATTTATATATATAGGATTTGGACAGACTCAGCAAGGGCAGAGGAAAAATTTTGAGAAGTAGATTTTTTCAGTCTTGTAACTTACTGATTTTATTTTTCTCTCGTCTCTTAAAACTTTTTATCATATAAAAACCAATTAATTAGTTTAATCATATCGTGAAAACATGCATTAATTTTATCAAATGATGGCTTAGTCAAAATCCCGTACTTGTGATTTAGTGAACTTTTGCCTTTTTGACATTCACGTTTTAGTTAATTTTCATTTTTCTTAATTTTAATTTGTGTGAAATATTAATTTACATTGCCTAGCTAAAGAAAAAAAAAAAAAAATATATATATATATATATATAATCTAGTAATTAGTTTCTAATCCCTAAAGTCAAATGGGGAGTGGGCTATGAATTTCTCGTAAAATGGGTTAAAATTTGCACAAATCCTAGCTTTGATGGATTCAACAAAATCAAGAAACAATTTTGTATGAATTTTTTCAAAATTAACAAAGGGGCAAATTTGGTTTAGGGTTAAGGTTTTCATACAAATTGGGAGAAATTAGCGATTTCAAAATGAGGAAGAAGAAAGCTAGTAGTCATTATATAGTGCATCGAACTCGCCTCTTAAAGAAATAAGATCATAAATGATCAAACTTATCTATTTAAGAGATGAGGTTGGTGCGATTCAACTAACCTCATCTCTTAAAGAGATGAGTTTAGTCACTTATGAACTTATTTTTTTAAGAGACGAGTTTGATTTACTTAAAATTGGAATTATTTTTCCTATTAAAAGATTATTTTTTTTCCTTTTCTTCTTTGCATTGAATAGGTTTACTACATTTTTTTTTATGGTATCAATTATAGCAGCAACCACTATTTATTGTTTGATCTAAATCAAGTGAGATGAAAATTAAATAAATCACACCTTTTACTTTACTAGGGCCCTATTGTTGAATGGAAGCTTCCATGGGCTACTCCATAGTCGTGCCTATGGCTCGTGGACTTTCTAACCCCACCTTGAAGGCCACCACAATTTTACCCACAAGCTGTGCTTATCAAGGTTGCACCTGCTCTTCCTAAACATAGAAACACGAGATAAATACACCATAAGTGCATATGTTGTTTTTTTTTTTGGTAATTTAGTACCTAAATTTTCAATTTTAGCGATTTAGTGCTTATAGTTTCAATTTAATGTCAATTTAGTATCTTTAGTCATGAAAAATTAACACTGTTATACATTTTTTGTATTTTAGTGTCTTGCTTTAGTTTTATTTGTCTTTTCATGTCTATATTTTAATTTTGATACACTTTAGTGTTTATTCACTAATTAATTTATTAAAAATTAATATTTTACTTTTCTCAAGTGATATATTATTTTAAATTTAAAAGAAAGTTATGTATTAACTCATTAAAAATTAATTTTAGATTTTTAATTGATATATTATTACTAGAAATAAAAAGAAAATTATTTATATATAATAAGTTTGACCGTATTATACCACCAGAAAAACTCTCAATATCAATTTTATTCAAAAAAAAAAAAGATCTTACTATGTGTTTTAAGATAAAATACAACAGACAATATTTTAAAAAGGTTATAATTTATAAATCAAGTGTATTTGCCTTATAACATGAATTTTTAAATTTGTTAAATAATATATCTTTATATATTATAACATTTGTTTAGATTTTCTTTCGTAGTGTCCTAAAAAAAATTCTTCATGAGATTGTTGAAGAAATCATCCCTCAATCTAGGCACATGAGTCAATCAATATAAATCTTTTAATCCTAAAATCGATGGGAGATTTTTTGAATAATTCCATAAGGGTTTTTTAATGACACTTAAAAAAAATTAAAGAAATATTTCACTATATAGAGATACATTAATCAACAAGTTTTAAAAATTATATTATAAGGAAAGTGACACATGATTTACAAATAATAATCATTTTGAAATTTTACTTGGTCTATGTTATCTTAGAACTCATAGTAAAATCTTATTTCCAAATATAGAACAACATCAAATTTAACATATTAACTTTATACAAAAGTTTAATTAGATACCTAACCTTTGAAGTAGTCAATTTAATACCCAATCAAAGATTTTATAACTTCTTTTATTGTCTCACTAAAAACGTTTGATCTATTTCCTATTGTAGAAATCACACCTATCAATATTAAATGGTGTTAGATGTAATAGTAAAACTTTAATAATATGTTGTCTATTCTATGTCTAGAAATAGACCAAACAATAACAAGAAGATAATAAAAATAGTCATAAAAAATAAGTATTAAATTGATCACTTTAAAGTTTGAATATTGATTTGAATTTTTATGTAAAGTTTAAGTATCAAATTTAATATTTACCTTTTCAAATAAAATTAATGTTGAGAGTTTTCTGGTGATAAAAGGTTTTATAAAAAATTGAACATTGCATGCAAAAAATTATTTAAAATCAAACTTATTATATATAAATAATTTTTTTTATTTCTAAAAATAATATATCAATTGAAAATCCAAATTTAATTTTCAATGAATTAATACATAACTTTATTTTAAATTTTAAAATAATATATCACTTAAGAAAAAGTAAAATATTAATTTTTAATAAATTAATTAGTGAATAGATACTAAAGTGCATCAAGCTTATAGTATAGACACCAAAATGCAAATAAAACTAAATTATAGGCATTAAAATACAAAAAAGTACAACGATGTTAACTTTTTCGTTAATAGAAATATTGAATTGACACTTAATTGAAACCATAGGCACTAAATTGTTAAAATTAAAAGTTCAGACACTAAATTGTCAAATAAATGAAAAGTGCAAGCAATTTGGTGCCTTTGTCCCTATAAACACCCTTGCAAACCAGTAAAACCCGATCAAACCTTCCATAACTTAAAGTACACTTCTAGTTATTACTCTAAGTAATCACATCAAACACAAAATGTCTCAATTAATAAAAGTCCTTCATAGTTAGTAGCATAATAATTGATATAGGATGATAAGGAATTTACAAAAGTGATAGATTATGGGAATCTATTCTAGGAACACCAAGAATTGAAACCCTCAAAATTATATCCCACTAAGGATTGGTTAAATTAAATTGCACCACCAATCATAACCTACATAATTAACTAGATAACTCAGTTAAATTAAATAAACGACATAGAAACCTTGGAAATATTACTTATCCATAACCTAGACTTGATGCATACAAATGAGTTGAATCCTAAATTAGGATCCATGACCATGTGGACTAACCAGAATTATTCTACAAATGAGAATCAAAGATAATTGACTAGAATTACTTAGAACCTTATTCATAACCTAGACTCGATCAATTAACAAGTACATAGTAATTGCATGTTACTTGTTAGTGTAGTATTAATAACCAGACAAAGATTTAAACTTGGCTAAATTGTGTATTAGTTGATGCTTGGCTACTTACCCCAGAAAGTGGTACCCTTGGAGTATGTTGCAAGCCTAATCACAACTTTGTGAAAATGCAGTCATTATAGGTGCTTGAACCACCACAGAGTGCATGGTAAGGTCAGGTGGGTAGTTGACAAGAGATATTCAAAAACCAAATGATTAATTAAGAGTTTGCACAGAGTTGCAACAAAGTTATGCGTGGGTAAATGTTGCAATGGACTATGCTCATTAATGGTTGTTTGGGTGGAATTTATCCGTACGAAACTTTTTTGCCTTTTCTAATGAGTTATGGGGACTTATCAAACCCCCCTCTTCGGTGCGTGATCCGCTAAAGGAACCCTGCACCTTTTATTTGGTGGGAGTCATGAATGCTCTTATGCATGTAGGTATTTATGACATGTTGGAGATACCTTGTTTGTGTGTTTTAAATTTCATAACTTAATCTATGATTGTTGCATTATAATAAGAACATGTCACACATGTGCGTGTGCTTGTTTTACTATATACTAGGCTTCGCAGCTCATTTTATTAATATTTCAGGTTATGTTGTTGGTTTGATGGGGATGAAAGCTACGCATGATGGCTCGATTAGATAGTTTTGAGCAAGATATGAACATTATGAGTTTTTTGAGAAAGAATTTCATTATAATCTTATTTTATTATAAACTTAGATCAAAGTAACTAATGGATAACTAAATATTTTGCTTTGATTTTGATATGGACCTTTAATTTCAAAAGTCTTGTGATCAAGTTGTACTCACTTGATGAACCTTGTGGGCAATATCTATATTATAAGTACCTTATGAAATTTATTTTCCAAACAGGTTAAATTTAATAGGTTATGACAAACTCGAACCATAGAAAAATTGATGGTACTTTGCTAGAAAGTTTACAAAAAAATTGGTAACGACTTCTATATTAAAACTTGATTAGAAACCTATCTAGTAAAAGAATGCCTCACACATATCACTTGGCGGTTATATGTGTGGCATAACAATCACATCCTTGGCGTTTGGTGCGGGGCCATTACAAGTTAATGATAACTCTACTTGCTAATAGCACAAATGTTTAAGTCACATATCTAAAGAAAGATTGCAAAGATTAGTAAATAATATAATTGTTCCCACTTTGAATTTTGCTAACCTTAGAATGTGTGTTGATTGTATTAGAGGAAGATAAACCAAACACACTAATAAAGGAGCCACAAGAAGCATGCAACTTCTTAAAATTATACACATGGATATATGCAAACCTTTTGATGCTCCTTCTTTTGGTAAAGAAAAGTATTTTATCACCTAATTGGTGATTTTTCATGTTATACTTATGTCTATCTTTTGCATGAAAAATCACAATATGTGGATACCCTTGAGGTGTATGTTAATGGGGTTAATAGACAATTAAATAGAAAAGTGAAAATTGTTAGATTGGATAAATTTGGTGAATACTATAGGAAGTATGATGAATCGAGACAATACTCAAGTCCATTTGCAAAATTTCTTTAAAGGTGTGACATATGTGTGCAATACACTATGCCAAGCACACTAAAACAAAATGGTGCTGCAGAGAGATGCAATAATACATTACTAGATATGGTTAGGATTGTGTTAAGTCATTCATATTAACTTATATCCATGTGGGTTTAGGCATTCAAAGACCCCATTTAAACTATGGACTAGAAGGAAAACTAGTTTAAAGCACTTGCATGTATGGGATTATTTTGTGGAAGTAAGGATTTATAATCTACATGAAAAGAAATTAGATTTTCAAACGATCAATAGATTCTTTATAAGGTATCTTATGAAGTCCAAATGATTTAGGATTTATTGTCCTAATCATAAAATAAGAATTATTGAAACTAGAAATGCTGAGGCCATGGAAAATGGTGAACTTAGTGGAAGTAAAAAACAACATGATGTGAGCATTAAAGAAATTAAGATAGAAGTTCCTATACTTATACCTTCTAAGATAAGAGATCCTAATGTTGTAGAACATCACCAAAGTGAAGAATAACAAGTAATAGATCCATCACATCGTGAAGTTCTAAATAATACCCCTACAGTAGAGGAATTAAAGGAAACATCATTAAGAAGGTCTTGAAGAGAGAGAAAATATGCTATTCTTAATGATTATGTGGTTTATGTACAAGAGTTAGAACTTGACATAAAAATTGACATTGGTCTAGCTTCATTCTCACAAGCCATGGAATGTGGTGATTCTATTAAGTGAGTAAATGCCATGAAAGATGAGTTGAAGTTTGTGAACAAAAATCAAGTTTAAGAACTTATTAAATTGCCAAAAGATATAAAAGGGTTGGTTGTAGATGGGTCTTTAAGATAAAGTAAGACTCAAATGACAGTGTTGAATGATATACAACTAAACCTTTTGCTAAAGGTTTCACTTAGAACGATGGCATTGATTATAAAGAGACTTTTTTCATCGATTTCGAAGAAATATTTCCTTAGGATTATTTTGGCTTTGATTGCTCATTATGATTTGGAGTTACAGAAAATGGATGTTAAGATTACCTTTCTTAATGGAAATTTAGAAGAAGAAGTTTATACAGACTAACAAAAAGCTTCTCAATTAAAGGAAATGAGCATATAGTGTGTAAACTTAAGAAATCAATTATGGACTTAAACAAGCTTCCCATCAATGGTATCTTAAGTTTAATAATATAATAACTTCTTTTGGCTTTAAAGAAAACACTATTGATTAGTACATATACGTGAAGGTTAGTTGAAGCAAGTTTGTTTTCTTAGTCCTATATATTGATAATGTCTCAATTGTTGCCAATAACCTAGGTTTATTATGTGAAACCAACAATTTTCTTTTAAAGATCTTTAAGATGAACTATATGGGAGATGCAACATATATGATACGAATTGAAATATTCTATGATATATCATAAGGATTGTTAAGTTTATCCGAAAAAGGCTATATATCAATAAAGTTCCAAAAAAATTTAAGATAGACAAATGTGCAGCAGGCATAGTTTTACTAGAGAGGAGATAAATTTGGTAACATGCAATGTCGAAAGTACTAAAAGGAATATTAAAAAGCTAAGGAAAGAAAAATTAAGCCTAGATTTAATGTGGAGTTTAACCCACTTCCTACTCTCCACGATCTCCTAAGTTGCCTCCAATAGAGGAATTCACACACTTTATTAATCTCAAAAACACACAACGCTCTAGAAGAGCAGTACACAAATTTACAACACTCAAGAAATAAATGATTTCCTCTCTTTTATAGTCCTCTCTTATAGATAACAAATACAAGAACAAAGCATTGATTTTATTTTCTCGCTCTTTGCAGATTTAGCAAATAACGAACAAGAATTAATAAGAGAATTTTTGATTTATTTGATTGCAAATGAAAGCTCTTCTTAAAAACTTGTTTAAATCTTTGAAGGAGAAAGTATTTATAGATTTCAAAGAATTAATTGTCTGTTAAAGATAATGTCTTAACATCATCAACCATTAAATGTGTATAACGGCTCTTTCATACCATATCGGCTTATCTTTTAAAGACGCCACACCTTAGTTCTTATTGTGCTTTAAACTTGTCATACCTTGGTTTTTTATCACGCCTTGGATTTGAATCTGTCACGCCTTAAGCTTATTGTGCTTTAAATTTGTCGCACCCTGAATTCAATTCTCAATCAAGTTTGTGCTTAACGCGCCTTGATTTGAACTTGTTGCACCCTAATAACTGCATCTATTGAGCCCTCAATGAAAGCCGCAATCAAGGTTGTGCTCAAACATTTTTACCTGCT
The DNA here is from genome assembly GCA_024138025.1 of Combretum micranthum. Classification (NCBI taxonomy): domain Eukaryota; kingdom Viridiplantae; phylum Streptophyta; class Magnoliopsida; order Myrtales; family Combretaceae; genus Combretum; species Combretum micranthum. The sequence goes on along the minus strand of JAMXBD010000081.1, from coordinate 1,999,771 downwards.
CATTGGTTTATTTTGCACTTGACAAACTCTAGAGAACAACATACATATAAAACACATGTATATATTCTAGCATGTGGTTCATCTAAATTGTTTAACTATTAAGTGTAGTTTAACACAATTGAGTAGTTAATTATGCAACTAATTGTCTCATCAAAATTCTCATTGAATGCACAAGTACAACAAAAAGCATGATTTAGAACAAGAACAAATGACATGAATTCCTTTTGCATCTATTGTTGGGAGTTTGATAAATCTTCAAACTTATAGCAGACTCGGCATCACTTTTAGTGTTGGGATGTTGGGCAAATATCAAAGTAATCAAAATTGGATCACTAAAAGGCTACCAAGAAAGTCTTAAGATACTTGTAAGGAACGAAGGACCACAGGCTCACTTATAAAAAGTCTGGCCAATTTAAGATAAATGGCTATTCGAATTTAGATTATGCTGGATGTATTGATACAAGAAAATCTAATTTGGTTACCTATTTCTATTAGCTAGAGAGGCAATCTCATGGAAAAGTGCGAAACAGTTTGTTATTGCTGCATTGACTGTGGAAGCAGTTTGTCATTGCTTTGTGATGAATCATTCAGTATGGTAAACTCTAAACCGTGAATGATCTTTATATGGATAAGGTCATGATCATGGATACATGAATTAAGTGAATAGTTGAGTGACGAGGATAAATTATAAAACTATTTAAACAAAATTATATCTATAATTATTACTAATCACTACTTCATGTGTAATAACTGGTAAACCCACTTGATCTAATTTATGCTATGTGTCACATCATCGATCATATTTGCACAATATAACAAAGTTAGTCGAAACCAAGTTTTACTTAACCTCCAAAATTAAAATATATTTTGTAATTTGGGGGGAATGAAGGGTTTTCAATGATCCTTCCAATATTTCATGACATCAAAGTAATTATTATTGGACAAAGGCATCAAACAAGAAAGGTGAGAACTGCATATAGCTACAACACAAGCTATATGATGCCTATTGTGACTTCATTGTTTTCTTAAAATTTATATTGGAGCAAGACCAATTGAAATTTATCATTTCTAATTTACTATCATATTAAGTCTCAATAAGTAAAAATATGACACATATTATAAATTTAACTTTAGTTATATTATATTTTATTACAAATAATAATAAATAACATACGATATATCGTTATTTGATCAAACAGCAACGTAATGACGGTCAACAAATATTCATCCAGTGGAAGACTAGTGTGGGGTTGATTAGACTATATTATTTAGTACCCACAAAACGTGTCCCGGCGGCTGGCGAAGAAAGGCACCCTAAGAAATTTGACCATGCATGGTACAATTATGTGAAGGACTAATAACGGGGGGTGTTAGTCCACGTGAAAAAGTATTTTATATGATTGCTACATTCTTTCCACCTGTTTATTATTTATTTATTCAATCTCAAATATGTGGAGAACTGCATTGTAAATCATGTCCATTTTCGTCGAAGTTCATGTAGCAATATAGCAATAAAATAATAGTACATGTTTCCAAACTTTTACGTTGGTTACACGATCCAAGCAAGTTGTTTTCTTCTCCAATATGACTCGACAAACTACTGAACTTAATCGAATTTTAATACCAATATTACATTAATTTGAACAAGAATTAACTTTTTCAAATAAATATAATCCATATAGCTTATATGAGTCAATAGATCATTCACATCCGATAATTCATTTATAAAATCTTTAAAATACTATATTAGTACATTGAAAAACTCTCTTCGTGAAACACTTTATCACTTTATCCATAAAATTTTTTATATAAATTCATTTACTTCTTTTTATATATTTATAAATATCTTTTATTTTATTTGACACTTATTTTTCTATAATAATAATGATGATGATAATCATAATAATAATAGGAAAAAATTCACATAATCTTAAAAAGTTGAAAGGAATTCATGAACTCAAAAAGTGAAATCTTTGAGGATATCTACGCACATACTGCATGGGAAATAGTGGAATTTCACCATCACTCTTGTGCAGTAAGGGTGAGTGGGTAACCCTGTTGTATAGGTACCCATCCAGATTCTGCTCAACTGAATAGAATCCGGGTAGGTATTAAGAGCCATAGAATAGGGTACGTATATCAATGTTTTGGAACCTGTTTTCACAAGGTAGTTACAGGTATGAGGTCTTTAGACCTTTTACCCATCCTGAAACTTGTACTATATTATACAAGATACAGGTTTTAAAATATCATGTATCTACCCTATTAAATATTATATAATTATATCAATATATAATAAATAATGATATTTCATATTTTATTTTGCAACCACTTATATTTAAAATTATTATTTGTATACTACATTCCAAAAAGTTTTATTATAGAAGGATTTATAATATTCTATTTTAGAATGACTTGTTATATTTGTTTTAGAAAAATTATGGCCTATACTTGAACTCCAAATTATATAGAGATATTGTTTATATTATAATACTAATTAATATATAGAAGTAGTTACAGAATTTTTAATTTAGGAATTTTGTGCAAGTTTTATAATTTTGTTTAATATCACGTAAATAGGTTCCATATTTGTTGTAGGTTTCAACTTTCACACATAAATAGATCTATATATTATAGAATTTTCCATATTAACAAATTAGTTTTTAAATTTCTTTATGCATGTTGTTTATATAAATGTATGCAAATAAGATAGTGATACATATTATATTAAATCATAAAAAAAAACTATATACTTGATGTTTTAAAAATAAAGAAAAAATAAAGAGATTTTGTTAAAAAAAAAAAAAAAAAAGACATGTTCCATAGGGTACCCTATACTTTATAGATTTTACAGAGTATAGGTATAAGGTAGGTACAAGCAGCCAAAAGATAAATTTTGAGTATGAAATCCAATACCATGTACCTTAAAGAGTAAGGTACGAGTAATACTTTATATCTTATCCATCCTATACCCGCTCACTTTATTGTGCAGTCCTTCGGTTCCACAAGTCAAAGCCAATCCATGCAGTCATGAGAATTTCACCCAAGCCCATACTGCATGGAAATAGAGGCACGTTAAGCAGATGCAGCAAAGATAACATTATTCGTCAGAAAATATTTGACAAAACTAGTAAAAGTAGCATGTTTAATATTTGACTCGAATTATATATTTATATATATAGGATTTGGACAGACTCAACAAAGGGAGAGGAAAATTTTTGAGAAGTAGATTTTTTCAATCTTGTAACTTACTGATTTTATTTTTCTCTCGTCTGTTAAAACTTTTTATCATATAGTATTTTGTTTGAGTCGCAAGGACAGAAAGAATTCAAGATTGGGCAACAACTTGCTGGAAAGATGGGAGTAGAAAACCGAAATGCCCTTAAAAATATAATCGGGCTCTTCTTTTCCTTTTATATTTAGTATATGATCATGTTTCTTGAGTCTTTGTAAGTTGCTTTTATAGTTATCATAAATCAAATTAAAAATTGTGGGATTTTGACACTTGCTTGATGATATAGTTAACGTGTTATTTTATTGTATGTTACTATTTCATTAGTTGTGATTTTTAATCATACCAATTTCATAATTCATGATTCTATTCTTTGATCTCACAAATAAAATCTGAAAAACTCGAAAGGGAATATAAATAATTTGCATGCAGTTGAACTAAGATTAATTTTTATGTTGACATGGACACATGCACTTTATATTAATTTTTAGGATTCAATTTCTTAATGCAATTAATATTAATTTTTATGTAGGAACTTTAGCATTAATTAGAGTAGTAAATTTTTTTACGAGAAATTTTCTATATATAACTGATAATTATAGATTAACCACTTGAAGAGGTGTTTTTGCTATAATTAAGATAACAACAACTCGATAGAGATGTGAGTTTTGGGTGAATCGAATTAAATTAGTTTAATCATATCCTAAAAACATGCATATATTTTACTAGATGATAGCTTAGTCAAAATCTCATACTTATGATTTAGAGAACTTTTTCCTTTTTCTCATTCATATTTTAGTTAATTTCCATTTTTCTTAACTTTAATCTGTATGAACAATTAATTTAGATTACCTAGCTAAAAAAATTGTAAAAATCTATAATTAGTCTCTAGTCCCTAAGGACGACGTAGTTTTCACCGATTTTTATTACTATAGTGCATGATATGGTCAGTTGCTTGTTTTTTATTGAAATATATATATATATATATATATAGAAATTCATGCATGCCAAAAACTCAAAGGAAAAAAAATTAAAGAAATCAACACAAATCACCAAAATCCAATAATGCAATGTCACAAATAAAAAAAAACCTTGACAATACATCTTAACAAATCAAGGAAAATTGTAAGACGAATGAGAGAGCAACTTACATGTTTGAAATGAGGAGTGGGCTGTGGATTTCTCATGAAATTGGTTAGAAATTGCACAACTCCTAACTTTGATGGATTGAACGAAATTAAGAAATAATTTGTATGAATTTGGTCATAATTAACAAGGAATCAAATTTGATGTAAGGTTAGGGTGTTCGTACAAATTACGAGAAATTAAGGGTTTCAAAATGAAGAAGAAAGCTAGTAATTAGTATATAGTGCATCTCGTCTCTTAAAGAGATGATATCATAAGTGATTGAACCCAACTCTTGAAGAGACGAGTTCAATCACTTATAGACTCGTTTTTTCAGGAAACGAACCTGAGTTGTTTCAAATTAGAATTATTTTTGCTTAAATGTCATTTTTGTATTTAAATATTAAAAGATTATTATTTTTTTCCTTTTTTCCTTTGCATTAAATAGGTTGACTACATGTTTGTTATAGTATCAATTACAGTGGTAGCCACTCTATATTGTTCAATCTAAAGCAAGTGAGATGAACATTAAATAAATCACACATTTAGCTTTATGCCCTCAATGTATCATCTTCTTATTATTTTTCCACGTATATATGTATATATTTATTATTTACAATTTGATAGATTTTTTTTTTTCCTTTTCATTACAATGAGAAGGATTATAACATAATGGGAGAATCATATGTGATGATTATGTTTGTTTCTTACTAGACAATGAGATAAAAGAATTGCAATTATTCCATTTGGTCTCTCTATAGAGAAAAAAAATAAAAATTTAATTACTCATATACTAATTATATAGGCACCAAGCATCTATACATATTAGTTGGGATTTCTTTGGCATAATTGTCTAATATTTCATTTTATGAGGTTTTTTTTAACCTATTTCAAGTGATCGTTAATAATTTTTGTATGCATATATGTATTATAATTTTATACACCATATGGACTTACTAATTTAAAATATTTCAAGTGCACAATTTCACTCATAAATATTGATTTTATATAATAGTGGGTCCATGTCTAGGCTTTCCTTATATATTGAAACTTGTCACTGAGTTTCCTATGAATAGTGATTTGTAACCACTAATTTATATCATAATTAATCTAAATTATTTATATTATTTATTCTGCAAAACAAACTTTACAGAATCACTTTACCAAATTTTTGTGGCTATTTTGTAAAGTTGGGATAAAATTATGACTGTCATTGCAAATCCTAAATCAGTAGCTCGATACTTAGAAACTTAGGGTATCACATAAATTGAAAAAAGATAAACTTGAATTTCTAATCTAAACACTAGGAAGGTTGATATAAAACTAAAATTTATTTGGAAAACCTAAACCCTACATATGTTGAATTAAAGATTAGAAATTTCTAGACTTTGGAGGAGATAAATAGATTAAGAAAATTCTAAAGGAAAAAGATTGGTTTTAGTTGAAACATAGGATTCTCATAAAGAATTTTAGTATCTACAATAACACTTGAAATTAAGAAACATGCAACAAGATAGAAAATCATGATGAATTAATTAATAGGAGTACCTGATATGTTTTAATAAACTAAAATATGCTGATGGAGTTGCAAATCTAGCCATCCTTTTCTTAGGCATATAACCTGAAATATCTAATCGATTAAGTGTTGCTAAAAAAGCAACCTGGTCAATCACTCCTCCCATTAAGCTGAATAAATTTCTATGATTTGCTAAAGTGCTCTTCAACATATCTTCAAATTAATTTATTGATTACATCATGCAATATTTTGTAAAAACAAACGACATGTTATTAAATATTACAAAAGTATAGAGTGAGTCACTATTATTCTTATTTGATGGAGTGTTTATGCTAGCAATCGATGATTAACTAAGACTATATTCGACTAATTATCATTAATGTTACTTCTTGATTGTGCTGCTGTGTCCGTAACTATTCTTGATAGGTGGGTTATAGATTTGGTATTCGTTGTCCATTGTTAGACATTTTAGATGAAGTAGCTATTTATTGTAGGCATTATCCATCACGAGTAGCAAAATGGGTCATTGATATGTCTAGTTGCTCTGATAAGAGCTTAGTTTACTAAGGAGAAGCTATAAATTAATTACACTAATTAAATGGATTGGTAATGTGGGAGATTATTATAGTGGCGTAGTTGGTTAGGGGCTTATAAAAGTAGTGCAGCTAGTATGGGATGAGTAAATCCTAGAATATAAAAGAATATGGGTTATTGCACTTTGTTATGTGGTCTCGTGTGATTTGACATGTTTCTATTTGTAGTAGATTAGTTTAGTTGCGAGCAAATTTGCTTAACCATATTAGGACTTCTTTTCCAGGTAAATCAAAATACTATGAATTAAAATATTGGAGATTTACGATCTGAACCATGCATTCCCTCATTAAACAACAAAGATATGCAATAGAGCCCAATTATGTCCTTTGGGTTTTGGAGTGTAACAATTTGGATGGTATTAGAACTTAGATTGAAAGATCCATAAACTTAGGAAACACAAGTGAGATGTAAGTTTCATTAAAATTTAACAAGCAATCACACATCAAATAAAAATAGACATGTTATATGTAATTAAAAATAATATTCAAGAAATATAAAAAACTATAATTAATAGAATGAATAACAATTCAAAATAAACCTAAATATCAAAGTCCATTGTGCCAATTTTATGATGGTTGTGCTATAATAAAATATCTGAATCCTCGTAAGAAAAATATTGCTAAATGAAAATGAAAAGAAAAATGAAAAACCATCATGATATCATAAACATTAAAAATTTAAAGTCTTATCTTGTCAGTCCTCTATAACATGATAATAAGACAATACAAAAGTAAGGATGGTGTTAAAAAACAAAAAGAAAAGGATTTATAGTGTCCATCTTATTTACTGATATGAATATGCATTAACCTTTTAATAACACATAATCAAAATGATTGACAAAATCATGAAAATCATAAATAAGAAGTTATAGCAAGGTAATTTTTGTTACATTAGAGGCCATTATGGTAATAGATTATATTTGATATTATAATACAAGCACTAAAATGAAGGATATAGATGCATAGATAGACGTGGTTTGGCACAAGCAAGTAGCCGGTGATCAAGGACAAGGTCATCCATTGCTTCTGCTAAATTGATACGTCATATGTTTGGTGGTTTGTTCCAATAAAACCCTTGAATAAGCCTAGCAAGAAGCATGATAGTCATAGTTGTGCCAAGTACAGTGCCAATGTAACTGCACCTATCGGTATTAAATGATACGAATCGCAAATCTTACTCGATCAACACCACTTGTGTAATTTCACCATTGATGTGTCGCTCTGGCCTGAACACCAGTGGATCTCCCAAACCATTGGGTTTCTGCCTAAACCAACCCGACTTAACAATATATGGCTACACTTTGGAATATGGTAGCCTACGACAATCATGTTTGATGTGGCTACATCTAGGATATTAAAAGATGCAATAGGATGGAGTCTAAAAGCTTCTCTAGCACAAGCCTTAATGTAGTTGAGACTAGGGATGTCAAATTCTTGGATAAGCCTCTCCTTTCCAACAACTCTATCGATTTCTTTCATTGCTTTTCTTGAAAACTCAGGTTGATTCAACATTTCAGCCATTACCCATTCCACTACCTTTGATGGATTATCTACTGTTGCCATCATAATCTCCTGAAAAATATTTCTGCAATTTTTATACAACATTATACATGTGTCAAATTAGTAAAAACCTTGTGTTTCATATTTACACATATTTATAGTGAGGAATCAAATGGGTCATATGTTAATTTCTCAATTGGGAGCCAAGTGGATGGTGCAATATGTGCTTAAAGATATGAACATAAATATCGTAATAATATGGGTCTGTTTATTTCATCATATTTTGGTTATTTTAGCATTATATTTTTATCATTTTTTAAACAGATGTTTATTATGAAATGGATATCAATGAAAAACAAACAGTTTTACTTATAAACAAATTAAACATATACGATATTGATATGACACAAATATGATACCAATAAGTTACGAAATACTCCTTGCATAAAAGTCCTTAAACTGTGGAAAAAAAGTTTTCTTAGTTATAACTTTTGAAATTGTTTATGTTCCAAAACTGTGTTAGAACCCACAATCATTGCTATTTATGTCCCTTTTTAGTGAAGCTCGATTATTTGTATATACTTAGGCTTTATGTGGAGTCGAAATCCTTTTTGAAAGTTTAAGGGTCGATTTGAATAGTTTGAAGAGGGATGGATATTTGATATTTAATTTGGCACACAAAAATTTAAAATCGAAAGGAATCCTAAATTTTGCTATAAATGAAAATGTTATAAGTATAATCCTAACTAATATAACCTCAAGAATGAAAAATGTCATAATCGAATCCATTATCCTTACCATTATTTGGCCGTACATTTCTTGCAGGGTCAGTATGGTCTCCCATCAACATCTTTTAGAGAAATGAGAACATCAAGCAAATCCTGAGGCTGTTTCTTATCATCATTATCATTGAATGTTGCAACATGTTTCCTCCATTGTTGGATTCTCTCAAGGATTCTCTCATTTGTGATCAGTTCGTGCAAGTTATTTATAGTCATCATGTTCTGCTTCACTATTTTTTCATGGAAATCTAAGTCAAGACCTACTAGAGAAGGAAAATAATCAGAGATGCAAAATACATATGTATACTTAAGGCAATCAAATAATGCAACAACATGTTGTTTCTCTTTAACATTTGGTCCTCCATTTCCTCTTTCTTCATCAAAATACCTAATTCCAAACACCAATTTCCTTGCTACCTTTGTGGAATAGTATCTCATAGCAATTCGCAAATTCACTAAGCTATTATACAAGGTCTTGCATTGATGTAAGACATACTTGACAAGGTTGTCTACCTCTTCATCTCTTTTAATTTGTAGCCACTTTTGTTTTGAAGGGTATAATATTTCTTCGATCAAGACTTGTCTCATTTTCTTCCATTGTTCCCAAAAAGATGTGAAAGCAGTGGTAGGTAACCATTGCTAAATGTGCACGAGGCAAACGAATGCAGCCTTAATAGGAACAAGGTATATTGACTTCTCAAGGTTTCTCTAGCAAGTTTTGTACAACTCACGAAAATGACATGAATATCACCAAAAAGAAAGCATGCAATATCGGTATTTTTCTCCTCCATATAGCCAATGGATCCATCTAAAAATGAGTTTATTGAGAATCATGTCCGAAGCATAACCAACAAAGAGCCATTGGGTTGGAGAGGGAGGGATAGGCGATTTTAATATGTTTTTTAATGCCACATGCTTAGTACAATTTCTCTCGAATCAAACCTATCATGCCTTAAAATAGGGGCCTAATAGGATTGTCCTAAAGTTATCATACCGCGTGTGTACCCATAGTATAAGAACCGTCTTTCAAATCAGAGTTTACAAGGCTCTATCTTATTTAAATTTACTAAGGATCCGATTTTTCCACATTCCATCAAGATTCCATGGAATGAGTATCCCCTACTAAATAATAAAATTGGGTGTCATCCCTATAAAATACAAAGTCTCAATTATTTGTAGGGTTTATCTAAATTTTTATTCTAAGTTCACTGTTATCTATATTTCTAACTTCTAATGAGTCTGATGGAAGAGCTCTCTTTACACATTCCTAACCCAATACCAACTACCATTATACCTATATAAAAACTGTTAGGGGGTGAGCAAAACCACAACTTAGTGAGTTCATTCCTCACTACTACCAATCATATAAGTTATCAAGTATTAATTAAACACTCATGTAGATCTATCTACACATGATATGAATGCATACGTGATGAATACAAGTAACACATCTAAGAGAGTCCGCAGCCATAGACGGTGTAGATTTACACTATTTAAATATCAGTTGTCTCCCATACTTACCTGCATAGGATACCTCGCCTTACTTGAACGAGACTGCCTAGCGGTTGCATTTATCTAGACTCACCAAATGCTTACCTATCATTGGTAAAAAGCAAATATTCCCCAACGTATATGTGTTCTATGCTAGTTAATATTTTAATCCGACCATTATCAAATAATGGCGAATCAAACTGACCATCTCCAATTAATGGTCAATCAGGCAAGTAGACCCCAACTCAGGTAACATCTATCGCCAATACTAACCATCACCCAATGAAGATGATTGCGACAGATAGACCCTAACTCAGGTAACATTTATCACCACATGACAAGTGGACCCCTACTCAGGCAACATCTATTGTCAAATCATTACTAAAAAATATCCCATGTTTCTTTAATAAACTCTTTTGGTAAAACTCGTTTAAAAGATGAATAAAAGAGCGACTTGAGATGCTTCAAGTCATGTTTTTTTGAAAGTATATTTGAAAAATACTTTTAATTACAAATCCATGACATTCCCTACAGGGGATTTCAATCACATGCGACAAGTATACCCAATTAGTTTAGTCAAGTAATTATAGTTATTCATTTATTCTGGCGATCTTGCAGATGATGTCATTCACAACAATCCAGTCATTCAACAAACAAGCAATACAACTATCATAACAATAAGCAGTAGAAAACACAAGCAAATAGCAGATCATCAGAACTCCCTCACTTTTTTTTATACTTTCTGGATACGATTCTTAGAAATACTTGTGGTTCAAGAACATGAACTCAATATTTCCTATGAAATGAGATAACATGTATTATTATATTTGTTATTCATATAGTGATTCTGGTTGCGCTCTTTGTGTCCTAATTCAAATTTTACTAATCCTGATATATTTATGTATTTAATTAAGAGCTTTAAATTTTATAAAGGTTATAATCTTTTGGAAAATCCACATTAGAATCACTTAGTAGATGAATAAAATATTCACCAATCATATATGTAATTATATGTACAACTCCTATCGAATGCCTAAGTATCCTAAAAATTAGTTTTTACTCCTTTTAAGATTGTTTTCTCATTTCTAATCCAAATTTGATTTATAAATAGTTGTTTTGAAGTTCATAAAATATTTTATTTTTATAATATAACCATATAATTCGGGTCAATGAATTTTTCTCATAAAAAGTGATCTAAATGATTATGAATATATGTTTTTATCGTGTAATATTTAGCTAAACTTATAATATTGAATTTTACTTGGATTTTTACGTATAAATAGGCGTCGAAAAGCTTGTTTCAAGTATTATATGCTAGTTACTCAATTTGTGTACCTCGTAATTTTTATTTTCCTTAGTTTATGAATTTCTATAGATATTATAGGGTATTTCCATGTTTTGTTTTGTTTAATAATTTTATTATTAAACTTTCATTTTTTTATTTTAATCCTTCAATGTAATAATTCTAAGATAGTTGACATCTACCATTTATTATTTATTTTCATTTTGTTTTTCTTGATCCTAAGTTATACTTATATTTCTATCTATGGTGATCTCATTATTCTAAATTTTCTAACTTAGTTTGTTCATTCATGCCTATTTTGATAGTGTGATTTCTATTATTGTTTACTTTGTTTGTCAACCTTATCTGTTTATATATGTTAAAATTCCTATTATTTATGGGGTCATATCTTATCATTTAATTATTAGTTTTACTTTTCTAATGAGTTTATGAGTTCATACAAATTTCATTTTATATTTAAATTATGGTTTGTTCCTATGAATTTGTTTTTGGTCGAAACTTTAGAATTAGTACCTTAGGATTATTTTTGCCTATTCAAGTATTCTATTCTTATTTTCTATTAAATATTACTCTTCTAGGATGTCTAGATGGTATAATTTTTCACTATGATACTAAGGGTTTTCATAGAGTCAATATTCCTTTTAGATATCTTAATGCTCATATTGGCTAGTTTTGTTATCTACATAATGTTATAGGTATGTTTTACTAAATTTAAACTAGGTTAGGCTATTCAATATGCATGGTGGATCCTATTCTTGTGAATGCCAAAATTTAAGGTATAGGTTTTCTAAAGTGTAATTTGATTTTTCTTTAATATTCCTCGCTAGATGTAATCTTTAGCTTGATTAAAATAGGTATTAAGTACTATCAAATGTATATATTATTATTGTTCATAAGCTCTAAGAAGACTATATACATAGAGCTTCCAAAAGAAGTCAACACTTGAATTTCTCCTAGTTTTCTACACATAAACATAATATAAACTTCAAGATAATATAATTTTTACCTTGGTTGGATGGTTGAATGGGACAAGCTCACTCCCCTTGTATGAAGAGAAATCTTAGACTTTGACTCCTAAAACCTTGGATTGCCTTTTGTTTTATAGAATATGACCTCTTGAAAGCTCACAATTGGAAGTATTGTTTTTGGAGTGTTTAAGTAATATAGAAGTAAATAATTTACATCGAAGGATAGAATTGTGATAAAGTGTTGTTAAAAGGGGTATTTTTGTCTTTTAACAGATGGATTTAGACCCGAAGATGTTGTTCGCAAAGAATAAGAAAGAGAGATTTTAAGCTAGCTTAAAGCTGTTAGCTTTGAATACAAGGCTGCCAACTTTATATCAGCTTTGGAGTTTCGGATGTTTGTGAACAAAATTGTGAAAGATGACAACGTATGAGTGAAAGTCGGCCAAAGGTGCTGGCTTACACACCAAGGCCGCCAACGTAAACATCAAAGCCACTGGCTTTAGGCCGATCTAGGACCTAAAATCTATAAATAAGATATTTTGACGACAGTTCGAAAACCAATTGTTTTATTCAAACTTTTCTTCCTTCAGAGTGTCTCTAGGGTTTGTATCTTCTATTTCGAGTATGTGGCTTCAAAGGAAGGCTAATAAGATCGATCAAAGGTAAGTGGATTTGCTCGTTTATTACAAGTTCTTTACGTATCGATCATGCTATTTAGGGTTTTGTTTGGATTTCTTCTAAGGAACTTTTGGAGAAAACCTTAGTTCTGTGCAAGATCTGATCTTTTGGTGATTAGCAAAGGGTTTAAGGAACTAATCACGGTAAGTTTATTTTCACAAACCTAGATTTATCATAAGATGTTATTTTGATGATACATGTCTGTTTTTGTTGATTTACAAAATTAGGGTTTTTGAAGTGAGATCTGTTTTATTGGAATTTTTTAGAAATTGATTGAGGAAGAAGGTGCTATTTTGGAGTTCCTTAAAAGGTTAGGGTTTTGGAAAAATTGGATGTGTTATATTTTGGTTACATGTTGAAGTTTTTAATTATTTTCGTTCATATTATATTACTAGGAGATTTGGAGATTGTGGGTTGTTCTTAAAAGAGATTGTAGTTTTGGAGATTTGTTCTTGAAATTGATAAGGTACGACCATTCCTTGTTTGTTGTATGTGCTTGTAGGTCTAGTATTATATTTGTTTTGTTGTAGGAACAAATTAATAATCAATCTAAATCTATTAGGCTTAATTAATTTGTCTGTTAGGCGTGTTTAGCTATGACTAGTAAAGACTTAGCAGACAGTAATATTGGTCTGGCACCCTGATGATCCTTGTGTGCCGTTGTCCCAAGTGGAGTTGCACTTGGAGATGATTCCGATAGATTTAGGTGACTTGGTAGTATGGTAGCAGACGTTTGGGGAATACCCATTCACCAATATATGTATATAATTACCTATTTTCAAAATTTGGTTGATTTTCAGGGGTCTAAGTTACTCCAAGTTTAAGACTAGGGATTCATAGTTCTGAACTGTGTTGTTTTGCTGGCTTAATAAAGATAATAATCTGATTGGTTGTATTAGAATAAGTTGCATTTGATATATATATATATATATATATGATGCATGTGCATATGTATTTGTTTTGTGGTTTGACGTACTGGGCGTTTCGCTCATTCCTTTTATTTTTCAAGTACAAGTGAAGATGACATAGTATATGATATATCTAGACATGATCTATACATAGATCAAGGGGATGGCGATAGTAGTCCAGACTACCCTGTTGAAGAATAGATTCAGATACAGGATTTAGAGTAAAGAATTTTTAGATCTTTTGTAGAATTTGAAATAATGTTAAAGATTTTTATATGTTCCAAATGATTATGGATTTTTATGTTCTTGAATATCTTTTATAGTATTTGAGAGATTTTACATAATTAGTGGAGTTAAAATTATCTTGATTATTGGCTTGGTTTATGCCAATTTTGTTTTGATAAATAGGAGATTTTTATAAAGGAATTTTGTTATATGTTATACAGGTTTTGAACATTCTAATATATCCTCTATGAGAGTTATAAAGACTATATCTTATATGTTTATATAGTGATTTAGGTTGTTATAATCTTTGTGTGTCCTATAAAGAGAGAACACGTGACAGGTTGTAATTGCTAACAGGTTAAGATGTTGCGGTTTAGCTTGGTTTATATTTTGCCTAATTTTGGATGTAAGGTTAAGATGGAATTTTGGAGGAAAAGTAATGTTTTGGTTAGTTATAATTTGTCTTGAGAGAAAGTAGCCTATGATTTGGATTTCATGAAAAAAAAAATGTTGTTTTATTTAGTTGAAATTGAAAAGGATCTTTTACAATTTGCATTTGCGGTTTTTAAGGTTTTGTTTGTTTGGCCCATTACACCTATTCATATAAGTTATAAAAGGACAATTTGATGTCAGTTTGTGTGTGAGAATGGGCGTTGTTTCATGGAAAAATCTGCAAATGATTTGGGTAGTCAAATCCTCAATTTTCTAGTGAATTCATGTGTTTTCATGAAGAAATTTTTTACGTCTATTTGCCGCTTGTGTTCTTGGTGAAAGAAGAGAATTTGCACGGTTTTTTACAAGAAAAACGAATCATCAAGCTTTAATCAATGCATATGCTAATTGGAGGCTTCCTATTTGTTGCAAGTCACTTTCATATTGACTTGAAGGAGTTAACTTGTTTCATTTGGAGACGCAAGCCATGGTGATGAATTTCCAAGAACAGGTAGCCAGTCATGATGCTCCAATATTCACTGTGCATCACAAGTAAAATTAGAAAAATTGCATATATAAATAGATATTTAGGTCTTCCTCGATTTACTAGGCTATACACACACACAATTATATTAATTATATAAGAGTTTTGTTTCCAAAAAGTTCATTTAAGATCTCTATAATATTTCTAGGTTATTCTTGTGTTCAAATCTTGAGTTTTAAATTTACGCAATTAAATAATTTTAGAGTTTTATCTTATACGATTAAGGTTTTCTAAACTCGATAGATCAAATTGAGGTTTTACATTCTATAGTCTCAGGATTTTCTAACTAGAATAATTGTGCGATCTAAATCTTTATTTGAAGTTTAGATTGTTAATTATAGATCTATTTTTATTTTCTATTACGTATTTATAACCCTAGCAGTTCATCATTAAATTAACGTTTTTAGCTAATAGGCTTTATCAATTACTCATCTTATATTGCAATTGAATTTTACATTTAATTATTATATTCAGGTATTGAGTTTTAGATATCAGTCACGGAATCTTATCTTTAATATCTTTTATTATCTAAAAATTTTTCATTCAGGTTTTGAAGTTTTTAAATTGTATATAGTATAGTTTTAAGTTTATTCTAGTATTTTGGACATTAATATGGAAACATGAATATTTTATTATTTGCCAATAGAATGCAACCCGGAAATGTAAAATGACTCCTCATATTCCTGGCAACTTATTTTACTGCACGGATTCATATATGTTTATCTCTCTGTATGTTAATATGGTTGTGGAGGTTATAATATTTATAGAAAGGCAATCCAATGGAGTTCTCTTCCCAGTGAATACACGTCCCTATAGTTGGGACTTATATACATAGATTAATATATCTATGCATTTGTTTAAATTGTTATCATTCATTGAATTTGTCGCTGTAAGTTGTCTTAGGATATTACTATTACTATCCCCATTGTGATTATTATTTTTGTCTAGTCCTAATGACAACACATAGGTTTGTTTTATTATCTCATCATCAACTTAAGGGCACTTTGGTTACCATATAATAATAAATATATATATATATATATATATATATATAAAGAAACTAAGTTTCGTTTTGATAATTGGAAGGTTGAGAAACCAAAATGAAATTGATTCTTCTTGGTAACGTTAAGACCTGGAGGAGATCCAAACTTGGAAGCAAATGTTTTGACTTAAGAAGACTAAGTGGAGGAAAAATTGACTACGGCTTTCTTATAAAAATTCCATAACCTCCAAGTTTACACGGATAAGAACGGACCAATATCAATTTGCAGGTATATTCAATTCGCGTAACTACGAGCTTTTATAAATATGTCTTTTTTAATAAAAAAAATTTACATATCTACTATGTTAAATATTCCAAACACTATGATATATTTAAAATCTTTATTTTCATACTTTCATTTTTCGACTTTGATATTCGTTATTGTAAATTATAATTTTATTCATTAAGGGTTTAGGTTATGATGTTTTGATATTTTATGACTCAATTAATAATTAAATTGTTCTTAGTTCGGTTTTATTTATATTTTCTTATTATTGAATTTAAAGCAAAAATTCTCTAAGGTTACAAATATAATATTAGTAATATAATAATTATGGTCTTACATAATTAATATTATTAACTTATCAAGTTGTTTTAATATGTGAATCAAGTATTGTATCATGACAAAATAATTAAGCACATTTATTATTTGCTATAATTAAACTATTCATAATTAATATTCTTAAATCGTGAAAGATTGGAAGTGTTTTTGCAACTTTTATTAAAGTTATTTAAGATTCTATGTTATATTTTTGAAAATTATTACGTTTAGGTTTTGCAATAATTAGGGAGATTACAGGACCGGGTTGAAATATGTCTTGAATATTATCAAGGCAGCAAGGAAGAAAGCAATAATGGAAGTGCTCGAGGTTGTGTTCGGAAACATGGAGATGCCGTCCATTTTTTGCTCTTTGGTTGTCCAATAAGCAAAGAAGTGGGACAACTCGTGGATGAGCTGGAAAGCTTAATGGCCATTAATATATAGAGTCATCGTCACATGAACCTGCAGGGATCCTTCCTTTTATCACAGTATAAAAAATATTTCTCACATATATTTAAAGCAAGAGAAAGATTGTTCACACAGGCTTGCTGACACAATTAAAAACTTAAATTAAGGAAACTAACACGAACGGAAAACACGGTCCACTATCTCAACACATAAAATTGAAATACAAATGAGAAACAAAATAAAGAGCATGTATATCTAACTAATGAAAAAATTTGCCGTCCCAATTTGCTATTTTCATTGTGTCCCCATAAATAAATATCTAACACATATTAAGAAATGCTTTCTTTTTCTTTTTAGGGATATTTATATTTTTCTAATTTATTAGATACGTGTCAGATATCTATTGATAGGAACACAAAAGAGACAATATATTGAGGATAGCAAACACATTTCCCTAATTAATAGATAACCAATTGACCAAAACCTGAATAATTTGCAAATTATTTTCCTAATCACACAACCCGTCATTTTCCGCTCAAAATGCTAAAGACAATGAGAGAATTAATGCATCAACTCTATTCGGTGCACCGTAACTTAATTTGATGAGCTGGGTTTCTAGGTTTATATAAATTGATTACGTTTACATTATGACGACAGGCGGCACTTACAGTCTGACGACAGGGGGTTAAAGTAATTTCTAGGTTTATAAAAATGATGACTACGTTTACGTTATGACGACAGGGGATAAAGAAGTAGTTTCTAGGTTTCATGTCAGCGTACTTCGTAGAAACTTCACAATTTGATTTTACATTTAATTTTGTTAAGCTGGCATATGATAATATGCTTTGTCCACGTGATGTATAGCTGAACTTTACAGGTAATTTCGATCTAAATAATTTTAGTGTCTACCACTCTGGTTGCTTGGGTAGAAAAAGCAAACACCTCACCCAAATTATATATAAATGTTTTTCCCCATGGCTGTCCTAGTCACTTCAAGTAAGATTTCCAATATATACTGATTGCGGCTTTAACAAAATATCTCAATGAAATACTACATATTTGTACACTTCTTTTTGGAAGCATCTTATATATACAAATTTGTGCCAACCTATCAATTTACTTTAATAATGATAGCAAGTCCTCAACAATATCTCAAAGTAGATATCCTTAACCAAGTTATAACTGGGATCGTTCACAGCAAATAGTATCAAATCTATCTAGTTCATATTTTTTCATTTGTTTGATATATGTGTTTGGTGCCAGGGGTTTGTCAAAAACAAGTTAAAAAGATGACAAACTTGATTACTCATGTATAGATTGTGAAATATCTAGAAAATACTATCAAGAAAGAAATTAAACCAAAAATAAAAAAAAGTACAAACCTATCAATTTACTTTAATAAGTATAACAAGTCCTCAACAATATCTCATAGATGATATCCTTAAACAAGTTATAGCTAGGAATGTTTAGACAAAATAGTATCAAATCCATCTGTTTCATATGTTTTTCATCTGATTGGCATACGTTTGGTGTTAGATGTTTGTCAAAAACGGGTTAAAAAAGGATGCGAAACTTGATTAATTACTCATACATAAATCAGGCATAGATATGAATGAAAAACAAATAATCCAAATAGTTTGAATGTAAAATCTTTTAAAAGCAAAAGTCTAGGATATAACCTCTCAAGCTAGAGTTAGGGATTTTGTACTAACCACTAGTGCATAGGTTATCCAATAAGTAATATCTAACGAAAACCCCTAAAATGCTTTCTAGTATTTCTTTTACCTAACCTTCATGGTGCCTCAAACATACTCATGGATCCATGAGCTCAAGATGGTATCCTCAATGTAATAATTGACCGTGGCTCCCGAGTAAGGCACGACACCCCCCATGTCACTTAGAGAATGATTGGTGGGGGCAAGACTCAAATAGCCTCTAAGCATTAATATGCAATCATGATGACCTAATTATCATGTAAGATTTTATGCAATACATGATTTATTTTAATTAACACTTGGATAGTTGCTTAATCCAAATTAAAGGTGACTAAACAATACTTTACAGACACTTATGAGACAATGCACATAAATTCAACAACAATGGAATAAAAAAATCTTTATACAACATGGTTCCTATAGCATATCACAAGGAATCATTGTTCATAGCATGAATCAAACTCATTTTACATGATCAAGGAAGACCCCATTATCATCATTTTTCATAGGTTATTCCAAACATAAGTTCAAAGTTTATAATTAAAATAAATGTCACTTTTGTACCTCAACTTTATCAATTTTTACAATCAACCACATGAAGTTGGAAAGCATCAATTTGATACATGAACTTTGTTCATTTTTCCAATTAGGCACATGAACTTTATCCATTTTTTACAATCAACTAACTGAACTTTGCATATTTTACAATTAACTTTCTAGTTCAAGTACCCATGTTGTTAAAATCGCGATTTTACTATTCACCGGAATGTATAAAATTGGTAGAATCGCATAAGATTGTAAAAACTGATAAAATCATGAATATGTAGAATCATATATCTAAATTCATAATTCTACTTAAAGTCTATACCTAAAAAATGTTATATCCATTTTAATTAAGAAAAAACATATAAAATCATAATCTCATATGATTGCATATATGACTCATTATTTTGACAATTATGACAACAAATGACTTCAAAATGTTAGCATGTAGTTGTTTGACTTTCAAATTTTAAATAGTTAATTGTAAATAAAAAAAGGTTAAATGTGACATATACCTTTACAATTATGCCTTAAAAAGCATTAGCCTATCCTATTTGAATGGCACCTCAAGTTGTACAAGACATGGAGATTTGTTCATAAGCCATCAACGATGCCTTCATATCCCTCTCACTTAAGTAGAATATTTACTTCTCTTGGACATCCATATGACTCCTTGATGACACCATCAACATATTAGAGTTACCGGCAATAGACTTTGAGGAGAGAAAAACCTATGCTTGGAAGTTTAGGAGGATATTTCAGTTTTAGACTAGGTTATCTAAAATGCCCAAAGTAAAAAATAATAAATAATCCGGTCAACAAACATTATATTAATGGACTTTTTCAATCATTTACAAATATATATATATATATATATGTAATGCCTCAAATCAAGGTCTAAGCGTGCATAATCACCACGTATACCCTTAACCATTATGCAAATGTGTTAACACAAAAGAACTTGTTTATGCCTAACAATTGCTAGCTACTTTTAAATTCTGAAATCATTTAGTTAAATTTTAGAAACAACTAGATTCAACAATGGTAAAAACCTATTTATCAAAAACATTTCTCATTTTACTCACACGAATAGATCAATTTTCATCAAACAAAACCATACCATCCGATATCACATATGCCTTTCTTGATGTAAAACAAAGCTTTAAAGCTTATTACAAAATCTGTAGGCTCCACCAAACCCTTAAAGAATACTACAAACATAAAAAATAAATCCAGTTTGATACAAAATAAAACAAAATGCAACAATCATAACTCGTCTTGTTCTTTAACAAAATCCTCTTTAGTCATCTTAATACCCGATTCAATCATCAGCATCATCTAATCAACACCTTGAAAGAAAACAACAACAAGCCGAAGCCCAATATGACAGTAACACAAGCACACATGAGATGACACACAAGCTTACACAAATGTAATGCAACAAACAATAGTTTATTATCTTTAAATTAAAGCAAAACAAGCAATACTGGAATACTAACACTCTGAAACAAGCCTCTAGGAATCTAAGGATCCTGAGTAGTAGCAGCTGCTTGGGGGGTTGATATAGGTAGTTCAAATACTTATATCTTCTATGATATACCAGAAAAAGAAAGTAGCTTCCTTTGGGGTTCACAACCGTTATACATCACTACTTATCTTAGTCTATAATATCATTTAGTTCAATCGATCTCATAAACATGAACTTAACCATATTACTTCCTTCCAAGCTTAAGTAAACGTTACGCCGATACCATTTGCCTTATCAGTCACTCGCTGAGTTACTTATGAATTATCATTGCATCATGATAAAGGGGTGGCCTAAACACCTAACTACTGTATAGGCACCGCCTAGCAAGGTTGTCGCTCCTTAGATCAGATTTAACGACACAAGTATAAGCTAAACAATTATTTATTAGGCCTTCTTTAAGTATTGGTTTATTTAGAATGTATATCCTAGATAAACAACACACAAGTTACTGTGTATCTTATCTAAAATCAAGTAAAGATTAGAAGATAGTCTAGAAGATAAGGCAAAATGTAGATTGAAGCATCTGTTCATAAAATTAAACTCATATAAGTAATTAAATAAATTATCTACTCACATTAAACTTATTTTAAAAACCTATTTTGTTAGACACTAAGTAAGAACCCTGCCATGACTGTGAAAATTTTTCCACCAAGATACGGATAGTTCTCCATTGTATATTAAATTATTTTTTTTCATTTGCTTATAATTCATTCATTTTTATCAAATTCATATTAAATATTCATTTTTCTTAGTCAACATTCCTTTGAAACAATATACTCCTTTTACTATTCATGGTTTAGCCTGGCATATTACATCTAAATCAATTACAAGTTAAGTATACATTATTTTGCTTAACCAGGTTGATTATACTTAATAAATTAATCAAATTACTAAGTCATATTCAATTATCTTACTAAGTCATTAACTAGCCCTCTATATTTTCAAGATCCCTATTAAACCTAGTTTAGTAACTATGTGTCATTCATTTATTCTGTTAAACAATATTATAAATATATATAATATAGGATCTTAACTAATTTAGTTCATTTTAGCTCATTAATCCAATATTAAATCAAGTTGAACATATGTTTATTAACTAAGTTCATTTTGTACTTAACTTCTATGTTTAATCTAATTAGACATTAATTTGTAAATTATCTTAAATTCACTCTTAATTATATAAATTAACTAACATATCATATTAACCATCATTCATCTATTTCATTTTATCTTTCTTTCTTTTTTTTTATGAAGAACACCTGTAGATAGGTTTAGCCGTGCTCCCCTCGTGTACAAGCAGCTAAGAACCCCAACTAGATATAACCAATCATGTTCCCATTGCGTTTTTCTAGGTTTGAAGAATAGAGAGAAGCATGACAAGATAGGCCAAGTCTGGATTTAGTCGTGCTTTGTTGATATTCCAAATACTCAAAGGTTAGAGAGAAACACGGTTAGATAGAAAAAGTCGTGATCTAGCCATGTTGCTCCAAAATTGCTTTTGTTGAATAAAACAAAGAGAAGCACGGTTAGACAGGGCCACCATGCACCTATTGTGTTTCGTCTCAAGTGTTAAAATTCATATATTTTAAGAGTCCAAAAGGAGCACAACTGATTAAAGCTTCTCATGTTCTTTCGCAAAAACAAACCATGTTTAACATTAGTCTATTTAACTATTTGTTTTACATTATACTTCAAAATACAACATCTTAATAGGTAGTAAACAAACTTATAATCATAAGTAAACACTTTTAACATATAATTCTATTATCATACATCATCAAAATCATGTCATCAACCTCTAATCTACACATGCATAAACACAACCTAGACTTTATCTTACAAGTTCCAATATCTCTTATTCACAAATTTTATCACAATCCAACATATAACTAGCATCTATTCATCATTTTCATGCAATAACAACAATCAAAACAAGAAAAACAACTATACTTACTTGTTTAGCAAACTTAAAGTTAACAAAACTACTTGATCTCCTTTACTACTCTTATTTTCCTATTATTGCAGCTATCCTGAGCTTGTTTTCCATCTCCTATCTTCTTTTCTAAATTCAATTTCTTCCATGATCTTGTTTAATTTGGGATTTTAGTTGATTTTAAGAGAGAGAGATGAGAAATGAAGAAGAAGAAGAAGAGAAAAGGAAGAAATGAAAAGGGAAAAGGAGAAGGAAAGAGGCAACACAAAAAGTTAAAAAGGAAAAGAAAATAAAGGGTAAGAAATAAAGTTTATTTAAATATATTTATGGGTGGAGCTTTGGGTTTAAACCTTTCAAATATTTATTTTAAGTATAAAAAATGATTAGAAAGTAATTTGAGAATCTATATAATAGAAATTAATAACTTGAATTACAAATATATTTTAGAGGTTTAATTTATGAGAAACTGATATTAAATTAAGTTTAGGCTTAAGAACTGATATTTATAAAAAGAGCAATTGAATTCAAATTTTATGGGGATTAAGGATATGGAAGTTAAACTAAAATTCAAGGGTTTAGAAATTTGCAAAACATTTAAATTACATGTTTAAAAGCTTATGGGATTATGATTGAAAGAGTATGAAGTTAAAATTGAAAACTGAAAGAGTTAATGAAATTTGATTTGCCTAAATAAATAGATAAAGCAAATAGAAAAGAAAAGAAAGAGATATATGAAATCTCAAATTTTAATTTAACCTATTCACTAATCTAGTTATGTTAAGGGTTTGTTCGTTAGTTGGCAGGTTACTTTTTTTAAACTTTTTTCTAACAAATTATTTATAAAGAATCAGATATAGATAAAAAAATTTGGTAATTCTCATTAAAGATCAAATATTTCAAATATAGATAAAATATAAATATAAATCAGACATATTTACACATATTATTTTGAAAAAAATACAGATACAGATGAAAAACAGACCATCCAAATAGACCCTAAATTATCTAGTCTTACTCTACTGTTTACTTGTTTTATTTATTTAAACCACTTAAATTTAATTTCAAACTTTGATAGGTGAGGATTTAGGGTACTTTAATATATATATATATATAATGTCGATATGATAACTAATATATTGAGTCATCATCATATGAACCTACAGTGATCCTTCCTTTTATCACAATATAAAAAAATATTTCTCGCAAATATTTAATGCAAAAGAAAGATTGTTCACATAGGCTTGCTGACACAATTAAAAACTTAAATTCAAGTAAATAACACGACCAAAAAACATGGTCCACTATCTCAAGACATAAAATTGAAATACAAATGAGAAACAAAATAAAGAACACATATATATAATTAATAGATAATTATATACCTTGATAAAATTGTATACAAATATCATATCTCACAAGATACCTTAATCGTGATAACCTGCTATTACCTATGAATACTCTTGGGAATAAAGAACCCTATTGAAAATATTCTAGATATGATAGATCATTCGTGAAATATCTAGAACATACTATCAAGAAAGAAACTGAACCTAAAAATAAAAATTATATGAACCTATCAATTTGCTTTAATAAAGATAGCAAGTCCTCAACAATATCTCATAGTAGATATGCATAACCAAGTTACAACTAGAAGTGTTTATAGAAAATAGTATCAAGTTCGCCTAGTTCATATGTTTTTCATTTGTTTAACATATGTTTGGTATTGGGTGTTTGTAAAAAACAAGTTATAAAAAAGATGAGAAACTTGATTACTCATATATAGATTAGATACAATTACAAATGAAAAAAAGGAATAAACCAAATAGATTTAAATGCTAACATGGGCTAAAATCTTTTGAAAACAAAAGTCTAGAGTATAACCACTCAAGTTAGAGTTAGGGATTCGGTACTTGCCATTAGTGCTTCTGCTTAGGTAAACTAATAAGTAATATTTACCTAAAACATTTAAAATGCCTTGTAATATTTCTTTTACCTAACCTCCATGTCATCTTAAAAATACTCATGGAACTATGAGCTCAAGATTGTATCCTCAGTGTAATAATTGATTGTAGCTCCCGAATAATGCATGGCCCTTCACATGTTACTTACAACCTGTTCACTTAATATGTTCACTTGACATGAATAGCTATTCGTTCCCTCCTTGTTATACATAAAGTTACTATTATAATGTTTACTTTAGGAGAATAACAATTCGTAATGAATTGCTATTATGTGAAATGATGAAAAGTAATTCATGTTTCCATACTCATGAATTGATATTTAATTATCTATTTTGCAACTTTGTCATAAATATCTGTCTTGAAAATATCACTTACACAATTATCCCATCTTTATACTAAAGGCAAAGGGCATTATATATATTTTACCTTTCTCCATAATTAATTCTTTTTTTTTTTTTCACTAGGTGAACATTATAATAACCATTACATCTTGTTACATTTATGTTGAATTAGAATTCAATTCCCTTCTTGTTGATAGAAGAATATAATCATCGGCCCACTCAGTCTCTTGGGCCCCAAAAACTCTTATGGCCATGGTCGGCCCAAAAGGCTAGCTGCTCGGCACATCCCGACATCAGGATCTTAAAGAGAACAACGCCCTAGCCACGTGCTATGATGGGGGACTACCTCTTAGGTCCCTATCTCAAGAAGACTCACTGAGCTAACTAGCTCGATTGGTCTGCCTACTTAGCCTTAATCCGATTTGGCCTCACTAATGCTCACCGAGCTAACTAACTCGGTTAGTCTACCAGCCCAGCCTCAATCCAGCTCGATCTCGGGTCCTCACCCTCTTCAACCGCAATGCGCGTCCTAGTCACACTTGGTAACCGAAGGGACATCAATAGCTCGGCCACACTCTGAGAAGTCGACTCCTCAATTCGGTACCCTTACCGCGCTAAGTATTGGGTCCTGCTCGATACCCTGTGATGATCCTAAAACCCTATAAATACCTCCATTGGCCTTCTGGCAAAGGGAGACCAAGGGACATAAAAGGGATACACACAGGAAAAAAGCAGACATATATTCTTTCTACATAAAACCTACCTATAATCACAGATTGACTTAAGCAACATAATGATTATGCCAAGCAAACCCCCAACGTCCTTCTAACTTATCTTTTGTGTTTGCAAGAGCTATCTCTATCAGCCCAGATTCAACTCATGTAACACTTCTTACTCTATACGCCGAAATGAACGAGCTATTAGAGATTGAATGATGGGGCAAGACCCAGATAACCTCTGAGCATTACAATGCAATCGTGATGACCTAATTATCATGTAAGATTTTATACAATACATGATTTATTTTAATTAACACTTGGATAGTTACTTAATCTAATTTAAAGGTGACTAAACAATACGTTACAAACACCTAGGAGACGATGCATATAAATTCAACAACAATTAAATAAAAAAAGTCTTTATATAACATGGTTCCTAAAGCATATCATAAGCAATCATCATTCATATCATGAACCAAACTCATTTTACATGATCAAGGAAGACCCCATCATCATTATTTTTCATAAGTTAATTTCAAACCTAAGTTCAAAGTTTATAATCAGAATAAATGTCACCTTTGTACCTCAACTTTATCAATTTTTATAATTAACCACATGAAGTTTGAAAGCATCAATTTTGTACATGAACTTTATTCATTTTTATAATTTGGCATGTGAACTTTATCAATTTTTTATAATCAACTACTTGAACTTTACATATTTTACAATTAATTTTTTAGTTCAAGTACCCATGTTGTCAAAATCGCGATTTTAGTATTCACCGAAATATATAAAATTGATAGAATCACATAAATTGTACAAAACCGATAAAAACATGAACATATAGAATATACCTAAATTCATAATTCTACTTAAAGTCTGCACCTAAACAATTTTACATCTATTTTAATTAAGAAAAAACATATAAAACCATAATCTCATATGATTGTATATATGACTTGTTATTTTGACAATTATGACTACAAATGACTTCAAAAGGTTTGTATGACGTTGTTTGATTTTCAAATTTCAAATAGTTAAGGTAAATCTCAAGTACCAAATATAACATTTATCCTTACAATTATGCCCTAAAAGGTATTAGTCTATCCTATTTGAATGGCATCTAAAGATGCAGAAAACATGGAGAGTTGTTCAGAAGCCTTTGGTGAGGCATTCATATACCTCTCACTTAAGTGGAATATTTACTTCTCTTGGACATCCATATCACTCCTTGATGACACCAGCAACAGATTAGAGTTACCAGCAATAGATGTGGAGGAGAAGATAAAAACCTGTGCCTGGAAGTTTAGGAGGATATATCAGTTTTAAACTAGGTTATATGGAACGCCCAAAGTGAAAAATAATAAACAAACAAGTCAGCAAACATTAACGGACTTTTTCAATCATTTACAAGAAATATATATACACATATAAATAATGTCATATGATAATTACAAACTTATCCTTTTAAACTAATACAATTTCCTCTTATAATGTATGTGGAAGCAAACATATGGGATATATACTATCTCAAAGCTTTCCTTCATAGCCCATGATTTTGACTAGGCAATTTAAGACACTCTTGAAAGAGGGCTTGCAACATAATGCGCCTACACGCACAGTAGGGTGTTCGGAACGCAAGAGAGAGATGCATGTTGGACATAGATAAATTTTCTGGAGTTAATAGAAAATTTCAATAATTAAGAAGAAGAAGAAGTTCAAATAATATAATTAACGTCACAAACTATGCTTTTTAAATATCTATAATCTACATTATATTGAATGCTATATGCATAACCGAAATATGTACTATCATACACACTATTTATATATGATGTTAGTATAATAGATATGATATAAAGTACATATCGTACATATGAATTAACTATTATACGTAAAAGTTTAATGTAGCCATGTGTCATATGGTACATGTCAAGATATGTTACTCAATGTATATAGAAGATGTACAAGATGTCTATTATATATAGCAATAGATACATACACTCGTCCTATATCAGCAAATTGCTTAAAAAAAATTACTTAACATGTCATGTTAGCTTTTTAAGCAACTCTTCTTTTAATAAACTCTTCTCTTTATCTATGACTTACCTAACAAAGTTTCTTCATAATTTTTAATATTTTTTGTGAGTCCCATATTATATGGTCAGTTTGAGATTAAAAAATATTTCCCTCACTATCTTAAATAAACATGGAAATAAATTTAAAATATATTAAAATTACAATTATGTTAATTTACTTTTTTAAAAAATAGAAGTATGAAAAAATTAATTATTTCATGATAAATTAGAAAATATTAATTATTTTAAGAAAATATTAATTTCATTTAAAATCAATACAAGCAACATACAATTTTAAATAGTACAAAACTTGCATTCAAGGGAGAAAAAAAAATAATAATAAACCAACATACAATCTAAAATAGTTAACTATAACAATTAAATGCCAACTAGTGGGTCCAAATCTTTTCCACACATGTTCAATCAAATTGATTTACAACGGACTATGTTTAACTCTATCATGGAGTCGAATATTGTTTTTTATATATGTCACATATTTAGCAATATGACTATGACAAATATGGGGTGCTGTTTCACTATTATCTCCCAATTCATAATCTAGTACTTGAAAGTTCAAATTATAGCCGTCTCATTCATCTTCGTTAATCATATTATGTAAAATTATGCATGCTCTCATAATTTTCCCCAAAACCTCTTGATCTGAAAAACGAAAAGATACACAAGCTATAGCAAAACAAGATTATAGCACTCCAAAAGCTTATTTAATATCTTTCCTATATCCTTCTTAGTGCTTAGCAAATAACTATGCCTTTGGACCACGTGGATATGAAATAAATTTGACAAAATATTGACTACTCTTGATATATGCCATTGATGAGATAATATCCCATGTTATAGTTCTTACCATTCACGATGTAGTGTGTCATTGGAGAACATCCTTCTAGGACATCATCAAATAAAGGTGACCGCTCTAGTACATTAATATCATTGTTTAAACCTTGGATACCAAAAAATGCATGCCATATTTAAGTATCATATGAAGCGACAGCTTTACGCATGATTGTCGGAGACCCATGATCTCCTCTAGTATACATGCCTTGCCATGCAACTGGATAATTCTTCCACTCCCAATGCATACAATCAATGCTTCCTAACATATCCGGAAATCCAAGTTGCTTAGTCACATTAAGTAAGCGTTCAATATCAGCTTGATTTGTCCTATGTAAATAATCATCACCAAAACAAGCGATGACATGATTATGCCTTCAGCCATTCGCAAGTAGTCGTCTAAAGCATCACCTGCTACTCCATATGCTAACATTCGAATAGCAGCAGTACATTTTTGTTGTGGTGAAGCACTAGGTTTGCTAGCAACATCCCTTCTTTGTGTAAAATAGGATAAGTAATTCTATAGTGCTTGTACAATGTAAAGGAACACACTTTTTCTCATTCAGAATCTACATCGAAAATGCTCATTAATGTATACTGAGTTATCCAAGAAGTAGTCAATAAGGACAATTGTGGCCTTCTATACGACCTCTATTTATATACTTTCGCTTACATTTTCTAGTAGGGTTGGAACTATTGCATATCTCTAGGATCACTTGATATAAACAAGCAATTAGCTCAAATTGCAAACTGCTCATTTCTAATAAAATAAATTCATCAATTGCTTTGTTGTAACCTTTTCTTTACTTAGAATTAGAGCTACTTAAGCTACTAGTAGACATTATGTTTTAATAAGATGAAGAATAGAATAGTATACACTTGGAAATAAGAAAATTGAAGAGTGCATATTATGAAGACATACTTGTTTGCCATTATAGAACTTCAACTCCAACAGCTAGTTTTACTATGGTTAGTTTACCATGAAATAATAAAAAAATCAAATACAGAAAAATAATTAAAATGCTAGTTTCAGGCCTTAAATGATGTTTTTTTGGCCTCAAGGTCACAATTACGAGGTAAACCATGTAATTAATATAGATCTCTGAACGAGCTTTGCTAGACATATTATAATAAGGATTCTAAATTATATACCAAAAGTTATGACTAACCAATAAACACAACCCATAGTTATTATCATGGCCTAAACCGAAGCCTCGACATAAGCCACAACACAATATCGTTGCCACAGAATCATAATTTTGGTTGCGATATTGAGTCGCAGCTTAGGTCGAGAGCAAGGTCGAGGCCTCGACCTAGGCCATGACCCAAAATCAAAGCAAAAATTATGACTCTATGGCCCCGATTTTGGGTCATGGCCTAAGTTAAGGCCTTGGCATAAGCCACGACCCAACTTCGCGGCCACAGAGTTAAGAATTTTGGCCTCGATTTTGAGTCACAGGCCTATATCAAGGCCTCGACGTAGGCCGTGACCAAACATTGCGGTTATAGAGTCGAGAACTTTTAGTATTGATTTTCGATCATGGCCTGGGTCAAGGCCTCGATCTTGCCCTCGACTCAAGCCACGACCAAGTTTGTAGCCATAATTTTGGGTTGCATTTTTTGGAACTAACAATTCCTTCTTATTTTGATGATCTCTCTATGTATCTCTTCTATCCATTCCTTCTGCACATCATCCATTGCCGATGTATCAGCCATCATTATTGATTTCTCCAATTCAATTTTTTTTTTTTACGTTGTTTTTCTTGTTTGCAATGTTCCCTCTCCTTTGTCGTTTCAATTTCTTTATCTTTCATTTCATTGATTTTACGTAGCGACTCCACTTTATCATGATCTACCGTGCTCAAGTCTTGTATCTCGTGAATGAATTCATCCACTTTCTCACTACCTTCAGCCTTTTCTTTGCCTTTTCTCTTTGCTGTCACTCTACTAGATGGACAAATGTCTGCCTCACTTACCTCATTATTTGTTGATACATCATTGTTTGGTGATGAGCTAGTACATTCTCCGAAGCTATTGACCTTGGAGCACTTACTTGTATTTTTTCGGCGTTTCCAAATTCAGATCATTATTTGGGTTCACTCCGTAATATGACCCAACAATGTTCGACAGTGTATAATTTATTCTCATTTTGTCTAAATAAATCATGAGCATCTTTTATATAATCATGCTCACCTTTTCCACTTTGTCCACGCCATTTTATTTGATCGTAATAAACCCCCAATTTCACGACATCTTTTGAGATTTTTTACCACCGAGCTTTACATTGTTGTTATGGTCGTCTCAATAGGTTTTCTCCTTCTCATACAATTATCCCTTCTCAAATTCTTCATGGACTCATTGCCAAAATGTCTATAATGGTTGATTGTTTCCAATAAGTAGATCTTTACTAACCCTCAACCATACGTAAATTAAAAGCTTATCATCATTTTGCTCCCATTATTTCCTACGAGCATGATCACCTCCATTTTCATTATCATCCTCATATTCTAAATTCTTTTTAGTGGAATATTGTGGGTATTGTGAACTTATACTAATTGGTGTTTATAGCGATTGATCTAAATTCGATTGTAGTGAAGAATTTCCCATTGCATTGAATGGTTGAAAGTTTTCAAGTGATAACTGAGGAATATATGGAAATTATGGTGTTGTCATTCTTTTTGGATTATGACTAAAATTTTGAGGGCTTTGGCTCATAATTGGAAAATTTGGAGAACATTGCAAATTAGGGACGCCTTGAAAAAATGCACCAAATGGAAGGTATCATCCAGTTTTTGAAATATGTAGCATTTGAAAATTTTGTGAGTTTGTTGATTCATCATGTGGCAAATTTTAAGAATTATTTGGGTCAATGTATAAGAAATTGTGGATGGAGAGATTTTTTTGACAATTATAAGCACAATTTCATAATTGAGAGAGAGATTTTTCAAATAATAAGAAATTGTGATGAATTTTAAGAATTGAGAGAGAGATTTTACAAATTTGTATATATTTAGATAAAGAAATTTGGAAAAAAAAAATTGCAAGTGCAGGTGCAGGTGCATTGGCCAGAATAGCTAAATTTCATTTTGGCCAGAACAACCATAATTTTTTATTTTTGCCACAACGGTCATTTTTTTTAATTGGAATGCATCTTATGGGTCCCATATTCTGTCAACAGTTAGAAAAAGTTAAACAAAAATGAGTTGCTTTGCAGAGCAACGTTCCTTTATCACGTACCTCACTTTATCGGTAAGCAACGCCAGTTGACAATCCTTCACATAGATATCCAAGCTAAGTATTTCCGATAAAGATGGTCTAATAAGAGCAACTTTAATGGGAGTACTTGACACAAAGACCAAGGCTGAAGATGTCCAAGTTGAGTTGCTTAGCCGATAAAATGCAATTCTTCCGCAAGGATCGGTGCTTGTTAGAGCAACGCACCTTAGGATTTTTTTTTTCTTTTAAATTTTGATGTTTCTCTTGTATAATTTATGTAATTTGGGATCCCAAAAAATTTTAAAAAATTATATTAGGTAACTTCTTAAGCAATTCACGGATAGAATTGTGAGTTGCTTAATAGAAAAATTTGCTTAAAATACTGATGTAGTTTATTAAATAACTTTTAAAATAACCCCTAGATAAAGATGATCTAACTAATACTATTTTGTCTCGTTGGTTATTTTGTCTTGTAGGCAGGGACATTAATAACTAATGCTATTTTGTCTTGCAGGCAGTTTAATAAAAAAAGACGAGATTCTTTGCATTGTTGCCGGGGTATCATCCGCGTCTTCGGATTTATCACAAAATTATTTTTAAAATTTAACTTCAAAGAATCGACTAAAAGTCCCATACGATACTTAAGTTATATTACGTAAATTAATGTTAAATATTCCGATTGCGTCCATTAATTGTTCACATTTAACTGACCATTACATCATGCATGTCGTACTATAATAAGTTTAAAAATGATATAGATCGATAAATGGAGATACCAACCATAATACATTATCATATTGTGCTTTCTCACCTAAACTCTGCATGAAATAGTATATTTTAAGTCCTCATCTTTATACTATTTTTTATTTAAGTCTTATACTTCTTTTTTTCTATTTAAGTTTTCAATGTTTGCAAAGTCTTACACATCTAGACTTTTTTTAACATCACAACCACTCGACTTTATCAATTTGTAGATTCTTCCCGAGGTAGTTAAAATGATGAATTTGGCTTATATTATGATGATTCTAGGTAGCATATATATTAAAGTTTCTATTAGCAAAAAGATACGTGGTGCAATCTAATTGGCTCGTATATGTAATTTGATTAAATAATATATATACATACACGAATTGAGCAAATTAAATTAAGAGAAAATATTAAAAGGAAAAAAACACAATCCCATAAGCATAAAAAACATCTCTTAAAACCTTAATCTTTTCAAGAGTCCCATCGTTATATAAATCCTTCTAACTACACAACGGCGTCCTTTTAAATGGAGCCATCTTTTACAGTATCATTCCTGATCCTTCCTCGCCCCAGCCATAGAATTCCCCATTGCACGGCCCACCTACATTTCCTATGGACATGAAAGGGCTCAAAAAGCTGAAAAACAAGGAGAAAGTATCTTCAACACTTTGTAATTGAATTTGAAATTGTTTGTCCAGAGACAACCCATTTTTACCCCTATAGCCTACTTTGTTAGAAATCATCTTGGCTTTAACTTTAAAGTAAAAATGGAAAAAAAAAAAAGGAAAAAGAAAAAGAAAGAAGAATATTTAAAAATACAAAAGATGTCATCTTGAAGTCTCTGGTGGTCATAGAGCGGTTCAATTGCTTTTTCTTAATATAAAACATTGATTGAAAATTAAATTGCATATATTATTTGATAAAATACAAATCTCTTGGAAAAAGGACAATTTTTAAACTTGATACGATATATCCAATTTTGTAATTTCATAAAATAAACAATTTGAGGGGTTTCAAGCAGAGTCTAATTGAAATTAAATCATCTATTTTATGTTCACCTTAAGTATCGAGATAAATCAAATCCTAAAAATCATTAGCTCAATTTTTTAATCTCAAAAAATAATACACAATTTTCTAAGATTGTAGCATCAAACCTTGCTTCAATTTGATTTAAAATGATTATTTTATGAATTTTCAAAGTTTCGAGTTAGAGCAACTAGCGTAAGTTATAATTTTATCAAACTAAAATTATTTTCTAACACATGTGGTTCAAATTTTATCAAAATTTATTCAATTTTGTAATTTCATAAAATAAACAATTTGAGGGGTGTCAAGCAAAGTCTCGATTGAAATTAAATCACCTATTTTATGTTTACCTTAAATATTGAGAAAAATCCAATCCTGAAAATCATTAGCCTAATTTGTTATCTCATAGAATAATACACAATTTCATGAGATTGTAGCATCAAATTGTGCTCTAATCCTATTTAAAATGATTATTTTATGAATTTTCAAAGTTTCAAGCTAGAGGAACTATCATAATTATAATTTTATCAAATTGAAATTATTTGCTGACATATGCATTTCAAATTTATCATATATTTTATAGAAAAATCATTTTTATGTACATGATTAAACATAAGCCAATCATTAACCTAAGATGGGTTTTGGGTACAATTGGCCTATGGTGGTTAGAGATGTTTAAAAAGATTTTCAATCCACTTTATTGCACAAAACAAAATTGATATGTGGGTTGCAAACGATCCATGCTCGATTTGCTTTAGGTCTACCTTAACTCGACTCGTTTAACTAAACGACTTAATCTTAAGCTCAAACTCATACTCATTTTGTTAAAAAAATCTAGCTCGAGCTTTTCTTTAAGCTTGCAAACATGCTCATTAAAGGCTCGCAAGCCAGCTTTTAAATGAGTTCGTTAAGGGCTTATTTAATATATTAATATAATATTATCTATAATTATTTATATTAATTTTTATAATTATATATATTATTTATGTAAACAAGCTGAACTCAAGCTCAATTAGCTAAACAAGCTTAACGAACTGAGAACAAGCTTGCAAATTCTTAACGAGCTTGGGCTCAAGCCTGTATAATTCAAGCTCATTAAAAACCCGACTTAATTTGAGCCTATTAATTTATCAAACGAGCCAAGCTTAAGGCTTTAAAAGTTTAGCTCAATCTGGCTCGTTTGTACCCTTAACTGCATAATTGATTAAGGCATTCTGTTAACATAGTGGAGGCTTAGGTTCATTACTACTGAATGGCACTTTTGTGCCATCATTTTTCCTTTTGTCTAGCACATGCTAAATTGCACATTTTCAATGGTATGTTAGCTTGGTTAACAGGACCGTCATCTTTCTCAAAACAATAAGATTTAATAACTAAAAGTTACAAGAATTCAAAATTTTTAAAGAAACAAACACAGTAAAGTTTTCAAAACTATGTAATGTCTAATCTTGACTTATGGGTACTAGGCGCCTATGGGGCAACTTAAAAAATAAAAAGCTTTTTCTTTTCCCTTTTTTTTGCAAATATTAATTGAATTGGTATTTATTCATAAGTAATATCGGCTTGTAAAATAAATTTGAATATTTTTAATATAAATGTTATATTGTAAATAATACCTTAATTGATAGTTATTTATAAGAATTGCCAATTTGTAAATATTTTAAATATAAACACTTTTTAGAACATTAACGACATGTTCACTTGAAGGAATAAAACAGATGAGTAATAAAAAGATATGCCTTATGAATGATATTATTGGTAATAGATTAGGAATGATGTATTATGGGGTTTACTTCATCCAGAGTTTTATTATCAAGAATATATATTCTAGCATTTACTTTAATTTATTAAGTGCAATGTGAAGTTGGGAATAAAATTAAAATTACCATTATACCCTTATGTAACTATTATAAAAAACACTAGAAGTTATATAAATATACGCACATACTTATACCCATACTCATACACATAAATATATAAACATATAATTTATATATGATATATAATTACATACACATATACAAATATACATATAGATTATGTATTAGTCCATACACCACATACACACACATATATAACGTGCATATATAACTTATAAAATATAACATATATGTATCTATAACTTATATATATAATTTATATATTTTATTAATGTCGTATTTATTTTCCATTTATACAATAGTTATAATTTATGCGTTATGTTGTTATATTTTTTACACATTTATACATATGTATATAATCATAACTTATAAATAAAAATGATATATTATATAACTTATAACTTTAATATATATAACCCATATATATAACTTATATATATGAATTATAGTATATATAAAACTTATAAAATAAAACATATATAACTTATATACATAAAATTAACCTATAAAATATAACTTATATGTATAAGTTATAATACAACATACATTTTATCAATTCCTTGTTTTCTTGTTATATTTATAACATATATAATACATAACATTTTATATTTAAAATGTCTATATTATATATTATATTTTTATAACTTATATTATATAACATATATGTATCTATAGCTTATATATATAATTATATATTTTATCAATGTCGTATTTATTTTCCATTTATACAATAGTTATAATTTATGCATTATGTTGTTATATTTTTACACATTTATACATATGTATATAAATCATAACTTATAAATAAAAATGATATTATATAACTTATAACTTTTATATATATAACCCATTTGTATAACTTATATATATGAATTATAGCTTATATATAAAACTTATAAAATATAAAACATATATAACTATAAAATATAACCTATAAAATATAATTCATATGTATAACTTACAATATAACATACATATTTTATCATTGCCCTGTTTTCTTGTTATATTTATAACATTATAATACATAACATTTATATTTAAAATCTCTAGATTATATATTTATATTTTTATAACTTATATATATAATTGATATATTATTTAACTTATTGCTTACAACTTGTATTTAAACTAATATTTATTATTTATACATATGAAATATATATATAATTCATAACTTATATATTTTATAAATTATATATATAATATTACTTATAACTTATCTATATGAAATTAGCTTAATATATAACTCTTACAAATTATATATACAAATTATAAATTATATATTATAATATAACTTTAAAATATAACATATATGCATAACTTGTAGCTTATAAATTTTATTAATACAGTTTATTTTTTCATATATATAATCCTATAATTCATATACATAATAAATATAGCATATGAATGCAATAAATTACTTTTAAGTTAGATGTACAAGTTATTATTTATATGAAACTTATATAATATAAATTACGTGTTTTATATGTATATGTTATGTATAATCTATATAGTAGATTTATACATGATTTGCTAAATCTTAACAAGGAAATAAATAAATAATGACATTTTTTTTAAATGAGTGTTTTGTGTATTGTTATGGTAATTTTATCATTGATTAAATTTATTATGGGTAAAATAGTAACATCGTTTGAATTTTTATTCCCACTGGAAAGGGAATATAAAGGTAATAAAAATAAATACATCGGTGGGTTTTTTTTTTTTATCTCCTTTACATAGGGAATAGAAAGATTACCAGTAATAATTATGTACAGTTTATTTGTGCAAGTAAATAAGGTAACAGATCAATTCCTGGGAATTGTTATTCTATACATTTTCTATAACCTCCAAGTGAACGGGCCATTAAGAAATGATAATTTGATTAAAGAGTTTAAGATAGTAACTATTTAATTTTGAAAGGGTAGTGCACAAATCCATGAAAGCTCTAGTATACTTAA
This sequence comes from Combretum micranthum, assembly GCA_024138025.1. Taxonomy (NCBI): domain Eukaryota; kingdom Viridiplantae; phylum Streptophyta; class Magnoliopsida; order Myrtales; family Combretaceae; genus Combretum; species Combretum micranthum. The sequence goes on along the minus strand of JAMXBD010000081.1, from coordinate 1,961,989 downwards.
AGTTGGTTTTTAAATAAATTTTTAGTTGCAAACTAGTGGCGAAGTTAGGATTAACGAACTCATTGATCTTAACTTGCTATTTTTCCCGACTTTATTTAGGTGACGACTCCTGAATTTTTTTTTTAATTCTTTTAATTCCTAATCAAGGGGTTATATCCAATAGGTTAAGATCTTATATAAATTGAGTTAAAAGAAATTAAATCAAAAATGAAAAATCTAGGCTTAACAATTTGGCGACTCCAGTGAGGATGCTTGTTCATAAGAGGGCTAGCCACCTAATAAACTTTTTAGTTAGAAATTGTTCCCTTAATGTTTTTCACTTGTAATTAAATGTTGTTTGTATATAATACTTACTGTTTGTAAATAGTTGTATTGGCATGTTCTTTAAAGTGGTGTAGAAAAAGAACTTTATCACTTTTTGCATCAAACTTAACTAATTGGTCTTATTTTATTGTTCAATAGGTAACATTCAGCACCAAATGGATAAAAGTATGATATGTTAGGTTTTTACTTTTCCAAAGCTCATAGGGGTTTCTTCAGTATATGTTTAATGAATACTCTATTTGATATATAACGAGCGATGTTAACGACTTCGACTCAAAAATATTTTCGTAAATTATTTTCACATAACATTATTCTAACTATTTTAATTAAACTCCTATTCTTTTTTTTTTTTTCCTACTACTTTGATAAGTTGTGATCTAACCTTTATTTTAAAAGGATATTTTAAGCTTTGATGATTATTTTTATGAATAATTACAAGGAAAAAGGTACTTAATAAGTTTAATTGTTGATTCCAGGTTTTGGAAGGTGATTTAAGCTTAAAAGAAGGAATTTAGATGAGTTAAAGCAAGTTTTGTTCAAGATGTTGAAAGTTGGAAAAGTGCAGTTTACATGAGAGAGTACATGAGTTGGCTTTGTGAGGAAACATAAAGGTCTACATGACAAACAACACAAGTGACGCAAAGATTCATATGAGGAATAGAAGGGTATTCTGTTTTCCACATGTGAGAGAACACGATCTATTTTTGGGTTCGTGCGGGAGTTTTTCTTTAACATAAAATTTGTATTTTCTAGACTACACAAGTGAGCACACAAGACTTATTTTGAGACTCATGTTGAAATCATAGCTTATATTTTCAATATTATCTAAGCTTATCTTTAAAAGATATGGTCAAGATACAAACTAAATTTCATCTTAACACATGTGAGAGAGAAATTAAAGGATAAGCTCCTATTTTGAAGAGGAAAATAAGATTTGGAAGGACTCTTTGGCAAATAAATAGCAAATTGAAGCAGAAGAAAGAAACTTCTGTTGCTTTTGAATTCTAAAGAGAGAAAAAGTCAAGATTATATGAATTATTCCAGATTACAAAAATAAAGATTGAAAAGGGAGTTTATTATGAATTATTTCTACTTTTTTAGATATTGTGTGTCACGCCCAGCGGGTACCCTAAACGTGACAGCCCACCGTACGCAATATTAAAACTTAAGAATGACTACCTCAGTCACTCGAAAGCTTCTATATCGGTACAAGGCGTACATTCACAACAAAGGGAGACCGGTGGAGTAATGCATTTTAAGACATTGGCAGCGGAACATGCAAAATAACACTAATATATATTTCATTGAAATAAAAGTCTTACAGCTTCTAAGGGGCATTCCCCCGATAATTCATAATAACATGGTTCTAAATATAACATAACTAAAGCTAGAAGATTTTAGAAGAAATCTACTCTATAACTTCAAAATAGATTGCCTCCAAAAGCTTCTCAAAATAAGGATTCTACCCGGGAAATCAAGGTGGTCTCGGGTGCAAAAGATAATCCTGCAATATCAAAAGTCTATAGGAGTATAAGCATGACTAGCTTAGTGAGATATTCCTTACGCAATAGTACTCATAAACAATCAAACAAATAACAAGTTTATTAATCAAGCATATGAATGCAACAATCATATGATCAAACATTACATACGACTATCCGGTTTCTTGATGGATTTACCCCTCCATCGGTGGTTAGGGAATGCTTTGAACTGGGTCCCGAACAACCTCCTCAAGTTTGCGCGCGTCTTGGGGTTCCAACGAACCGTACTACTAGTCCCCGGGCCTTCCATGCCCAAAGCGATCGATCCGGCTCGGCTACACCTTGAGGCCGTATTCCCCGTACGTCCTAACCCTCAAGATGTAGCTAGGCAGCTTACCTTTCCGGTCCCACGCTGAGGAGTAGTAGCAAAACTTCGAAATGATATTCTAAGTGATATGCATGAGCAATTTATTATATGGGATTTCAATATGCATTAAATCATTTAAAGCGATCAAACAATATTTGCACACATAACAATACATACATGGAAACATTTATATCAATCACAAATCGGGTTCCGATATACTTATCGTTCATTGATCGCACACAACGAATCACATACATAATTCCCATAATATCCCACATGCATATCAATTTTATCTTTTCCTACATCTAGTGCTCTATTCTACAAGCACATGCGCGAATACATAAGCGTAAAGGAAACTCACTCGTCCATAGCGCTCTAGGAGTCGAAGTAATCCTCGGGGAAGACAAGATCGTGATCCTCGACACCTAAACAAAAGAAATACCCAACATGAGTATTTCATCCAAGATCTATTCAAGTTCTATACTTCTATCTTAAAGAATTCGTAAAAATCGTATGGAATGGAAATCCAACTTAAAATGGCCATAACTTGCTCATTTTAACTCGGAATTTCGCATATTATATACCGATTTCTACCTACTCGAAAAGATCTATCTATTTCTAAGGTTATTTTCATCAAAAGAAGTTATTTAGGTCTCGGAATAGTAGCGTACAGATTTGATACGAATTTTCCAAACTTCAAAACTAGAGTTTTCAAACTTTACTTCACTCAAGGGCTTTTGTACAAAAATATAGATATTAGTATGATTGAAAAATCCCTTGAATATATGTATAATCTCATACTATATGCATGAATTTGGTGTTGTCTCAACAATGGTTTTGTAAAACAAATGTCTTGAAAGTGAGATAAGCTTAAGGCTTGAAAAGAATTTTATTTTTGAAAAATTTCCTAAGTTATCATAAATGAGTATTTCCTCCTTTTAACTCCATTCCTTCAAAAGTTATTTTAATCTTTCAAGATTTCCATAAATTTATTTCTAGCTTTTGGAAAACAAGTCTTTCTAAATACTTTATGGTTAGTTCCACTTTTAAAAGAAATCATCTTATAAGTTATTTTTGAAAAACTTATCTTAGACTTTAGTGTTGGTGGAAAACTTTGACAATTGAATCTAAGAAATCCTTTGTTTAAGTCTAAAGAAACTTTCTTATTTATTTGAAAAGAGAATTTATATTAACTTTACTTTATGTATTTCTTGGTAAAAACCATATATTGTTACTATCTTTAGAAGAATATTTGTTTAAGATAAATTTCAAACCTTTAAGGAAAATAACTTCTTATGTGACAAAATTTATATTTAAAAAGAGTTCTTATTCTTATTTTAAGAAAACTCATTTCTATTATGATTGAGACAATAACAACATATTCATGAATGAGAGTTGACATGAAAAATATAAAAACAACATAAATAATAAGAGCATAAAAGTAAAGTCAAGTATTGGGAACCTTAGCTTCATCAAGGTATCCCGGGACTAAGAATGGACTAGTCCTCAAAGAAAAGAAAAGCAAAGAAATAAAATTGTTTTGACTTGATATGGACAAGTCTAAGACTAGAAAGACTAGTCTTAATATTGCATAAAACAAGTAAATAAATAAATTGCAAGACTTGAAAATAAATAAATAACAAGTGAGCTTATATGCTCTAAATAAATATATATACATATACATATATATATAAGTTAGGTTAGAAAAATAATAACATAATAGTAACATAAAGAAAATAAGAACATGAACAAAAACAAAACATGAATAAATTGTTGCTTCTTTAACTCAATGAGTCTAAGAAACATACACTAAACTCATGTTAAGTTATATGAACATGATGAGTAAATAAGAGAAGTTTTACCTAAAGTTTATGTGTTGGTTGAAGAAGAAAAGAATGGGTTGTAGTATTATGTGGGAATGGATTTTCTAAGGAAAAGAGAGAACTTGAGAGAGATGTTGGGAGAGGAATTTTGTGGAGTGATTTTGGGAGAGTTTTAGTATGAATTTTTGTTGTGTGAAAGAATGGAAGAGGAAGGGGGTATTTATAGATTTTTGGAGTGGAAATTAGATGTAATTAAATAAATTGAAAAGAAAAAATTGATGGAGGGGGGAGGGGCGCCGGTTTTGCTGTATAGGGGGGAAATTGATTTTTTTGTTTGTTTTGTATAAAAGAAGTAATGTGTAAAGTGTGATGTGATTAAAGTTGTATGGGGAAGGTAAATTGTAAGGTATAGGTATGGTAGAGTGTAAGAGAGTGTAAGAAAAAGTAGAGATAGGTGAATAGTAATGAATAGTAGAAAAGTACTATGAATAGTAGACTAGACAATTAAAATACCGGTAGTAAAGAAAATACGCGTAAAAGCCTATATCTGTTATTTTTAGTTACCGAAAAATTCTAAAACTGATATTTTTGAAAACCTTATATTTTTACGAATCTATTGGTGTTGTCGGAATATTTTTGCTATCCGGTGCTCCGGGGCACGGTTTTCGAAAACTGATCCCGATCGGATCCGAAGACACTAGAAAAATTCGAATCTGATATTTTTAGGCTTCCTTATGTTATTACGAACCATTTTTCACAATTATTTCAATTTCGTTTTCTAGGGTTTAAGAACACGGGAGTGCCGGATCTAGATCCACTAGACTAATTGTATAACTAGGTTAACTTTAGGGTTTCATTTCAACTTCCGGTTCTTAGGGTTTGCTAATATTATCGAAAAAAAAATCTAGGGGATTACATTGTGAAATACTCAAACCTTCACATATATTAGGAATTGGGTTTTAGATAGATTTGAATGAATTAAATTAATCATATGATATAAATAGATAAGTTAACAAATTTAGATTAGTAATTAATTAATGAAATTTGAGATTTTGATTTTAAATCTCCTAAACAGTTTTCTAAATTATTTAGAAGATTCCTAAACTCTTGATTCTTAGCTTAAACACTGAATCCTAAATCTCAGTAAAATTTGAGTTCATTTGCTTATCTAAAAATATCAGTTCTTAAACCCAAACTCAAATTAAATATCTTTTATCCAAAATAAATTTCTAAATTAAGTTCTTATTTTAAGTTCTTAATTTCTATCCTATCGGTTCGAAAATTATCTTTTAAACACTTCTAGAATTATATATATTGATATGATAGTTTTAAACTTATACCTAAATTCTAAAATATCCTAAGCTTTATAATTATCCTTTCCTTTTTAATTTCTTCCTCTACCTCTCTCTTCTTCTTATTTATTTATTTATTTCTTTCTTTCTTTCTTTCTTTCTTTGATCTCTCCCTCTCAATCTCAAATCCTAGACAGTATCAAGAAGAGAAATTAAAGCTAAGGAAGAAAATAAGAAAGAGGAACCAAAGCTAGAAGTGTGGAAAAAAGTTCATTTATGCATGTGTCTCAAAAGTTAAGTTTTCTATCTTGAATTATCTTTATTTTAATTGTTGTTTGCGAGCTTATAATTGATATATAAATGTTAGAAATGGGTTCAAAGTACTGTTTACATAAGTAATTATTGGTTAATTTTATGTTGGAGGTTGGTTTATAAAGGAGGAAGAGGATGAATAGTAGAAGTTGGGATTTGATGAAGTTTGGATTTGTCTGATGTTGTTGCATGAATTTTGAAGTGTTAGAAGTTTTCATGGGTGTTTAATTATTTTTAAAATTGATATAGGAAGCTTAATAGATGATTTAAAGAAGTTTTGATAAGAATAAAGTATAAAACCATGTTTTCGCAAAGTTGTTATGTCTTCAATCGCCGCCTTTTAGAGCTTCTATGCTACCGGCGTTGAGCCTGGTGTTGAAGTGATCAAAATGCCATTTCCTTAACGCTGCCTCCAACGCTTCCGATGTTTAACCTCTATGCTGTCGGTGTTGAGATTTACGCCGCCGGTGTAGAAGTGCCGATGTTGTTTTACAACATTACCCTGTTTCACAGCTTGATTGTATTTTGGCCATAACTTTTTTCATACAACCTCCGATTGAGGTGATTCAAGTTGCTATAGAAAGCTTAAAAAGAGATCTACAACTTTTATGTTTTGAGTTTTTACAAATTTGAAACTTATCGATGCTTAAATTTTAGTTCTTTCCAACTATTGTGTTTTTCAAACTAAGTTAAAAATTTGTGTTTTGCATGTTAAATGTGTTTTGCTTAGGAAATGGATCTTTTTGGACTAAAATGAGATAGATTAATGATATTTGATGTGTAATGAGGATTGAGGGATATAATGAAGCATGATTTAAGTATATTTGTTGATTCAACAAATAATTGAATTTCCATGAGTATTAAACTAAAAGTAGTTATGTTGTATATATGATTTCCATTGCTTGATTTATGATATTGTGATGACTTAGTGAAATTTAATGATCTTGGTGAGTATATAAATGATGAGTTATGCATTTATATGAATTTTATTTGAATTTCCTTGATGCTAAGTTTAAGATTTAGTATGTTTTAAGTTGTGTTTTTCTTCAATTGTTTTCCTTGTTATCATTTGTTATTATGATTAGCTATTGAACTTAAACGAACTTAGCTAACAAACTTAAGTTCAACTTGATTAAATATACTTGAATGAGTTAAAATGAATTAGATTGAGTTAGTTTAACCATCTTTGACTTAGTTTTTGAATTAAATGATTAAGGTTAATTAATTTGGCATGGATCCTAGATGTATAATGAATTAGTAATGAATCTAAGTATAACATGACTTAATGAACTTCACTAAGCTAAAATGAGTTAGATTATTGAAGTTTAATCAACTTGACTTAGTAAATAACTTAAATGACTAATTCTAAACAATTTGGCTAAGGTTAAGTTAAAATGGGTTAATAGCTAATAATTAGTTTAGATGAATGAATTAGGATGATCTTTGAATAATATGGTGAATATGTTGTTTCAAATGTGTGTTTACTTGGAATATGAATGTTATTGGTATATGAATTATTTGTTAATGCTTTTTTAATAAAACATTATAAATAAAGAGAAAACAAATTCTTTGACAGACAAAGGAAAACTGTCTATATTTTAATGGGGCGAACTTCGCAGCTATAGTAGGGTTCCACATTAGTGTCTGATTAAATAGAGTTTAATAAAAGTTTGATATAAGTGGATGTTAGTTTAATTTCTTATATGAGTTCTTTCCTTAACAGTAATGGATATCTGACATATCTTATGAGACGATTTCTAATCTATCTTCTGAGATAGCTTCTGCCTCTGTTTGGATTTCATTTTCAAGGTACGCAGTAACTTGCGTGTTAGATGTTAGGATAGACATCTAAAATGGATTAAGAACTTAAACTCGGCTTAATAATTAATGAGTGTTGGTTATCTATTACGCCGTTGAATCTGGTTCGAGGAGCGGCAACCTTGTCATGATGTAACGACACGGTAGTTAGGCGCTTTAACCTTAGTCATGATGCAATGACTTTACCATGATGCAATAGCGATTCTTTTATGTTTAAGCGGGTAATCGATGAAGAGTTTAGTGTCTGTATAACGTTTTCTTAAACTTGGAAGGAAATTCCATGGTTTAGTTCAACATTTATGGAAACAGGTGAACTAGATTCATGTTGTAGACTAAGTTAAGTAAAGTTAAGTAACAGCTAAAAACTCTAGATTATATTACTTTAATTGAATAGATATAGGAGATATAGGTATTCGGAATGCTTATATCAATCCCTTGAGCAGCTGCTGTTACTTAGGACCCCCAGATTCCATTGGCTTGTTCCGGAGTAGAGTGCTCCATTGATGATTTGTTTATTTTAATGGAAAGATAATAACTTGTGGATTGATGCATTGCATTTAGTTAAGCTCGCATGCCACTTCGTATGTGATTATGTTACTATATACTGAGCTTCGACTCATTATTGTTGTTATTGTTCTGTTCTCCAGGTGATATATTGAGGATGATGATGATGATGATGATGTTGCTGTTGATGATGTTGTCTTGGGTTTTTAGGTGCTTTTGTTGACTCAGGAAGGATTGTCGATGAGTGATGTAAGTTAGGAGCATTGAGTAGTTTAGTTGTTTTGTTTCTTCTTTTGTTTGTTTTATAGAGACTGGATTTATTTATAAATTCATATTTTCATTTAAGAGCTTGTTAGTACCCATGATTTGTAAATAAGCTTTTGAAAAGATTTATTTAAGTGAAAGTTTTTCCATTTGTAATAGTGGAAGTTTGAAATACTTTTATGTGGAAATGTTTTTAATAAAGTTTATTTTTTGCTGCAAAATCTAGTTGTTGCCAGAATCTAACTATACGATTTCATAACCTTAAATCGGATAGCAATGTTCAACATAAACACCTTCTTTTAAGATAACTTTTCGTATAATTCATAAGAGTTATATATGGTTGGGGACTTGGTGTGCTTAATTTCAGAATTGAGCATGTCAGGTCTTTACATATTGTGCTTTGATTGTATTATTCATGAAAGAGTATTTTTTTTTACCCTAACATCGAAGAACCCTAGTTTATTATGTAACTAGATTTATTTTATTTTAATAATAGATTAATTTATTAAATTCGTTTATGTGTTCTTCTTCATTTCTTATATTGATATATTCAAAGTTAGATTTCATATAGGTAGATTGGGAAATCACTTATTTGAATATATTTATCATAAATAAGGAGAATTGCATGTATACCTAAAGATAGATGACATAATTCTTATGTATTGGATTAAAATCTAAGTTTAGGTTTGAATTTAATAGAGCATTCTTTGTGCAAAGCAATGTGATTCTAGATTACTATTACCCAAGAGGAGATTCTAGTCGATTGATATAAGGTTAAGGATTAATATCTCGAGATGAATATTAATCTAATTGAGGAATTCTACAGTTTAAGAGTTAATTTATTAATTGAACCTATTTCGATAATATTACATAATGACTTAGTGGTAATTCAATGATTAGGGTAAGTTTTGCAATTTGATATCTTTAAATAAGGAATCTTGATTGAAGTAGTAGTTATTAGTGATGTTATTATCAGTAATACTTTAATTAATTAAAACAATCGAATTGGTAGGTTAGATAATAAGATTAAGGTGATTTCTAGTACTTGAAAGAGACCATTGAGAAATGATACTCGATATTAATTGCTATACTATAGTCTAATTGGTATCCTTGTCATAAAAGTGATAATAGTATATAATAAATATTGGATTTTAATTTAAATTGTTCACGAATCATTATAGTATCTAGGTGTTGAAAAGGTGTGTTCAATTATTAATTCACTAAAAAATCATCCATTTCATAATTTTTGAATTCTTTCCCATGATCACTTTGGATAGTTCCAATGTTATGATCTTTTTCATCTAAGACTTTCTTGTAATATATATAAAAAAGACATTATGACTCGTCTTTACTTGTAATAAAGAAAGTCCATGTATGTCTAGTGAAAGCTTCGATAATAACTTATGTATATTTTTTTTTCCCACTCAAGCTTAAGGTTTAAGTAGGTTCCAAATAAATACATATGCAATAGTTCAAGTGGCTAAAAGTGGAAATGACACCCTTAGAATTAAAAGAAGTTTTTGTTTGCTTTTCATGTTGGTGTGCTTGTCAAATCTTGTCATTTTGAAATTTTAATTTTGGTAAGTCTTTGACAAGGCCCTTTTTTAATGAGTTTTGAAATAATGTCGATACTAGTATGCCCCAATTTTCTATGCCATAACTAACTGTTGTCATTTAAAGAGTGTAAACATGTTTTATTTGAATATTTAAACTCATCTAAATTGATTTTATAAATATTTCTATGTCTATACCCCAAAACAAGCTTGATTTTGATCGATTCTTTCAATAGAGCATTTATTGGTAGAAAATGTCACTTTGAACCTAATATCACATAATTGACTAACGCTAACAAGTTATGTCTTAAGTTGTGAACCAATAATACATTTCTAATAACTATATCATTGTTGACAAGAATGTTACCTTCATTGAGTATGGTTGATTTGTGATTGTCTTCAAATGTGACATTCTCTTGATACTTCAAGATTAAGGTCATAAACTTATATGCATCTCAAGTCACATGTCTTGAGCACCCACTATCCAAGTACTATTTGTTATTTTTTCCTTGAAGGTTCCTAAAAGATAGGGAATTATTTCTTCGATACCCACTTGAGTTTAGGTTCTCTAGGTTTAGTTGTAATGTAAGCTTGTCCCTTAGGGATTCAACCGGGTTTTTCTTTATGAGGACTGTTTCTAATGGTACATGTATGTGCTATATGTCCAAATCTTTCGCAACAATTGCAAGTTTTATTTATTGCTTTAACAAAGTAACTCTTATGAGTTCAGTTTTTATTTTTACCCTTACACCCGATTCCATATTTATTTAATGTATGCTTTTGGTGTCCTAATATCATGTTTAGGCCCCGTTTGTTTCAAGGAAAATATTTTGTATCTAGAAATATGTTTTACGTAAAAATATTTTATTGAAAATAATATGTTTTCATGTGTTTGGTTGTATTTACAGAAATATGTTGAAATTTTTTTCGACGTTTGACCTCCAGTACTATATAACGTTGTCATATATAAATAATTATTATTAGCAACTTATTGTATAAGCATATTATACCAAATAATTTTATTTAAAGTAAAAGTATAAAATCTACATTATTTTGCAATATTTATTTACAAACTATCAGTTGATATTTATAATTTTTAATGATTTTTTTTATTTTCTAGTAAATTATTTTCATGTTTAAAATATAATTTATTGATTAATTACGATAAAAATCAAATAGATATCACATTCATAGAGTTAGAAAATTTGCAACTAATTTAGAAAATAACTTCCGTTTTGAAAAGAGTAAGTTGTTTTCCTTAAAAAGAATAAGATTTGCTCTTTAGTGGAAGTTATTTTTCCTTACATGGGAAAAATTTTCTACTTGAAGTATCATTTTCCACATAACAAACAAAGGAAAATAATGAAAATTATATTATGAAAATTATTTGTCTTGTGACAAACGGGGCCTTAGGTTCTTTTTTCCTTCAACAAATTTAGCAATCGTTTGTTTTGATTCATCTATGCTATATTTCAATATAGCATTTTCTATTGTAAATTCTTCTAGCTCATGCATGAGTATCATTCATTATCCTTTTGACATTGAGCTTTTAATTTTCATACTTCAACACTTAATGCTTTATGCTTTTTACATAATCCTTCATTTTCATCCCTTAATTTACCATTTTTATATCTCAAAAATTCATTATCCTCATTTTGGTCATCATTTCTAGTTTTGAGTTTGTCATATTATGTTTAAATTCATCGAGTTCATTCCCTACACTTATCATCATGTCTTTTAGTGCTTTATTTTACTTTTTCATTTTCACCATCTCTTTTCATAAGTCATTATACAAAGTTGTGAGTTTATCATAAGAAATTTAAGAAGAAGAGCCTACCTCATCATCTAACCCATGAAGAATGCGTCATCATTGGAATCAATTATATTATCATCGCTCTAAGTACCAACTAGAGCTTCCTTCTTAGGTCCTTTGATGCCTTCTTAAGCATAGGGCAATATTGTTGAATGTGTCCCGGCTTGTAGCATTTAAAGCACATAATCACTTCATTCTTCTTTTTTGTATATCTTGAAGAGCTTCCTTCATCATCATTCCTCTTTATTTTGTTGCTAAATTTGATGAATTTCTTGAATATTTTGGCGATGAAAGCAAGCTCCTCTTCATCATCATCATTATCACTCAAGTTGTTACTCGTAGCTTTCAATGTGATAGCCTTCTTGCTTGATTCCTCTATTTGCTTCTTGATCAATTCATAGTCTTGAGAGTGCCAATAAGTTCTTCTTTACTCATGGTGTTTTGATTGCATGCTCCTCAATTATGGTTCTTTTAGCCTCATAATCCTTTGAAAAAGATCTAAGAAGTATGGAGTTGATTTTCACATTAGTAAAGTTCTTTTCAAGCATACTCGAAGGGTTTACGATGTTAATGAACCTATTATGCATTTTATCTATAGTTTCATTAAGTTGCATCTTTAAAAATTTAAATTGACCACATGGAAGGCTTATTTTAGTATCTTTAACCTTAAATGTTCCTTCATTTGTTTTCTCCAAATCATCTTCAAATTTCTTTTGCGGATTTAAATATATATTAAAAGCGTTCTCATTCAAGCCATAATGTAATATCTTCATAGTTATTTCATTTAAATCTAATATTCTCCAGTCTTTATCACTAAAGTATCTTTCTTCCTTTCCTTCAATTTTGAAGGGACCATCTTCTATGACATTCCATATTAACCTATTTTGTGATATTAAGAAGATTTTCAGTAGACACTTCCAATAGGTATAGTTTTCCCTACTTAGAAATGATAGTCTATTAATAACTTGTCCTTAGAAATCCTAGTACATTAGTTGCAATGATCTTTACTCTAAAATGTAATTAAGCACAAGAAAAATAGAAACCTAGCTCTAATACCAATAAAAAAACACTAAGTACACTAAATAAAACACTCAAGAGGCGGAGGGGGTAAACTGAGTATTCATGCAACTCTAGTGATATTTTGAAATGCATAAATGATAGTATGAGCAAGCTAAAGTATAAAAAATAAATAAAATAGAGTTAAGAAGATCGAGCCTAAATTTTAATGCAAAGGTCAATCCACCTCTAATCTCCATAGTCACACTAATGTCTCCAATGAGGACTTCACATTACTATATTAATCACCAACCAAACAATGCTCAAATTTATTACATAAAGAGTTTTACAAATCAAATTTAAGTGTAGTACTATTTATAAGAATTGCAAGTAAATAAACAAGGCACTACACTTTTCTTTAAGTACTAAATAGGGCTTGAATTGATTTACAAAGAGACAATATGAGAGAACACTTGAAATCTTTGTTTGACAGCAAATGAAGCTCTTGAGTTGTATTTTGAGTCTACTCAAAGCTTCTTAAATATAGAGATGCAAATGTCGACATTAGAGTTCAAGTTCCCAAGCATAAGCTTTGCATTAAATGCACTGTAATGGCGTATTCTCTAAAGCTGACGTCTGAATACCATACCTTGGCATTTGAATGCTAATGGCTTCTCCTGCAAAAATATAGAGAATTAAAAAGGCTAGCGTCTGGGTGCTAGATAAAAATCATTAAAACAAAAATATTCTACTCTTAGCAAAATGTTGAGACGTCTGGATTCTATTACCTAATGTTTGGAAACTAAGTATGAAATGATCAAACCCTTAAGGTGCTTAAGATGTGGTTGTAAACCCCTGAAATTTTCCACATTAGTACATGACTCCAAAGTAAAATGTATGAACTAGTTAATAGACTTAGATCCCAATAAAAACCTAAGAATAGATCAATGCATGGAATTTGGCTAGATAAGGATTTAGAAATCAAATAAAGAACTTCTTTAACCCTAATTGATACCAAAAACGAGATTTCGTATCTTGAATGGATAATTCAAGATATGATTAAAAGAAAATCTAAATTTCAAACCCGAAACTTATTATAAAATAGATTTAAATAGAAAAATATAAATATAGAGATTAAATGATTGCTTTTGAACTCAACAATGATTTGAGATTAGATCAATGAGTAGTAATGAGCCTATGTTTGAATTTAAACCCTAAATTCAAGATTCCTAGATAGTATTAAAATGCTACTAATAAGATTTCATACTAGGTATCAAAAATTAAAGATAAATAGATAATCTATCTTCTATATCAAGTGCGATATTAAGTAGTTAATCAACTACGCTTATAGACAAGAAACGATAACATAAAGATAAACTGTTAGGATTATAAATACACAATGAAAACATAAACGGATGTATAACTCAAGATCTAAACTTCAAATAAATAATTGAATCACACTATTGTTCTAATTAGGGTTTTCTTAAGTTATTGGATCCTAAAACAAAAATTGACCTAATGAGTTTAGGAAACCTTAATCGCGGGAGATAAAATCCTACAAATAAATAATCACATAAATTTAAAACTTAAAGTTGTATTGTTTGATAATCTAAGTATTATGTAGATTTCTATAAACATATTATTGTATAAAAACTCTCAAATATTAGCTAATTTGTACCCGTATAACTTAGTAAACTATCCTAAAACTAAGTTAAATAATTAATATATATATATATATATATAAATAATTAGGGTTGTGTTTCGGCTGCAAGTTGCTTCTTTGATGGCTTGGATTGCAACGAAAGAGGGAGCCGAAATTTGATCAATAATACAGAGCAAGTCAACAAAATCAACTCCTTGAGCCAATCACAACTTGCCAAATCACTCCTCATTAATGACACAAAACAAAGGAGGAAAACAACAATCAATGAGGAACAATCGGACTCAAAAATTCGAAGGAAACGTCTTCTTCCTTCCTCTATATATATATATATGATAAGAGCTCTTAATGAATAAGTGAATAACCTCAACTTTCTCTCAAATTTTCCAGAACGAAATTAATCCTAAATAGTAGCCAAAACGACCTAAAAACAGAGATCAACTAGTCCAAAACAAACCAATCTGAATCAAGGAAAAATACAATACGAAAATATGCTTGAAAACAAGTTCAAGGTGAGTTGATGTAATTCGAATGGTTTTCTTTTAGATCTAAGGATTAGAACTGACTTTTGATAATCATAGGAACATGATCAACACAAAAACAAGCTTCGAATTCCATCGGAACGGCTCAACCGAGGTAAAAATTTGAAACCCTAGTTATACTCTACTAGATTCGAAATTTAAGATTATATGTTTGTAGACGCATTAGGAGTTGTTGTGTGTATATATTTAAGATATAGAAACACTTAGGAATGGTTTGTGAATGTTTTTGACGTGGAAAATTTAAGAAATACGAATTGGTTCGTTGAGGAAGATGATGAACAATGCTAACGCTGTCCATAAGCCGGCAGTATAGACGTCCAATGCCGGCGGCTTACAAGGCTAGGCTGGCGGTGTAGAGACGGCTCACACTGAACAGAAGTTACATAAAAATTATTTTCACGTAAAAATGAACGAACGTTGGATATCTGGGATTTTACACCAACGGCGTAGAGTCCGGCATATGTTGAAGGCCGATGGCTTTCAAGCTAGTGCAAACGATATGAAATATCATGCAAATTAAAAGAATGCCGGCACTTGGGTTTCAACACCGATGTCGTAGGAGCCGACGTACAAACCTGTTTTCCTTTATATTCAATCTGTATTTCGTGAATGAACATTTATATAATAATTATAATTATATTATATATATTATGTGTCAAAATAGAAGTTACTAAATAGAAAAATGAATACAAATGTTTAGAACATTTTGGTTAAGATTTGATAATTCTTAAAATCCTAAAATTAGAAAAATATTAAGTGTTAATAGAAATTATAAATAATTAAATATTTGTTCTAAATAGATAAAATAGGAAAGAATGGAAAACGAAATAGGTTAAATTTATGAATAATGTGACTTCTAAAAATGACAAAATAATTATATGAAATAAATTAGGGGAAACACGACGACACCAAGTAATAATAAATAAAGATGATTTTCTACATTGAGTTCGGTATAGAATAATATAAAATTAGTATTAATCACTACAAAACTTGATAAATATCAGGCTTAGGACACTAGACACGTATAGGAATTTAGCTATATAATCTATATTATATTGATGAATACTTTATTCATCTCAATAGGTGACTTTGATACTCTAGAAGATCTTCCAGCAGATTATTACGATTAAGTCACCATGAGCAGGTGAGTAATTTAGTCATATTGTACTGTCTGTGCTTGTCAATAGTTGAACATATAATACAAAGACAATCAAATGAACGTTTTGTTGGAAGTATGTTGTGATCTGATTGTATGATTGTTAATCTATCATTGCAAATGTGATAATACAATGATTTGAAGTTGTGAAGTAATATGAGGATGTTTGTGTGTAATGTATGATCACCATGAAATTGAATAAGAACTATTGACTTAATAAAATAATCTAGTCATGCATTGTACGTACTGCATTATTGCATATATAAATGGGTGACAGCCTGCTATGTATTAATATTTCGGTTCTCTGTTAACGCTTGGTTTTTCTAAAGTGTTAGTTCTTCCAAGGTTTTCTTTGTTCCGTTGGTTCTACAGGAACTAAGTAGTAATGAAGAACACCGCCCATAGTATCACTTTGAAATGATTAATACTTAGGGAGTTTCTAAGGATGGATATAGGAAATGGTCAGTTAAATTTATTATATTTAAAGTGATAACCCTAAAACGAGAAATCGTTGATTTTCCTGTAAACTTAGTCTCTCCTAGGCAGGTGGGTCATAAGGTAATTGTTCTTCAACCTTGAAAAAGAGGGCGTAAATCTTTTTCCCTGTTTGGATTCTAGATCATCCAAGCTTGTATCTGTGCATATGATTGAGTGCTTGCATTACATATGATTTGCTAATAACTTGTGTGATGTATAATATGTCTGGTTATTCACTGAGCCGTGGTTTCGCTCATACTCCAACAGTCTTTTCAGGTTTACACTTCGACCCTGGTTAGTCACTTCTAGGAACATGGCTCCAGTAAGAGCTTAGGAGCTGGAAGTCTACGGTTATACTTGGGAATTTATGGTTATGTTTTCCTAAAATAGAGTAGCTAGTGCTATTTTATCAGTTGTGAACTACAAGAAGACTACATGGTTTGTAATAGTTCTGTGATACCTTATGATTAAGATAGCAGTTATTTACCAATTTATTTCTTACATGTATTTATCATTTCTTATCAAGCAACTAAAAGATCCTGTTGTTTTGAAAACCTCTCATTCTCTGAAGGTAATCTAGTGATAGTATTTAAGTGAGACTTGTCTACTTCTACTAGGATACCCTCGGGGCATGACAACATACATCGCCTCTAAGTGACATGTTAAGGCTTTCGTTATTTAGAAGGGTAGCTATGCAATTTTTATTGTGAAATCGTAATTAGTTTGACAATTTTGCAAAGATTGAGAACCTCTTAGCCAAAACATGTGGAAAAATAGTTAAGTGAATGAAATTTAAAGTCTAAAATGGCTTAAGATAGCATCCATAAAAGGAGAGCTAAGCTCAACCTGATTACAACTTTTGGCACTCGGCCTAAAAGTAGTAAAGTAGCTAAAATTTACAATCATCCATTAAAATAAAACATTAAATTTCGCATAATTTTTCTCAAATTTTTAGGGCCTTCTACTCGTCTATACTACTCTCCATACTAAACAAAAGGAGTAGGGTTCCCTCAGTGAATCATGCACCGAAGAGAGGGTTTGATAAGTCCCTAAAATTTACTGGAAAAAAAGAAGGAAATAGTTTTGTCCGAGTCATCTCCTCATAGGCTGGCACCGATAAGTACGGTCCATTGTGATGCTTTATGCAGGGTCTATTACGTCGTATAACTCATTACAACTTTGTATCTACTTCTAGTCAGCCGTCTAATCTCAAAAATTCTATGACTACCCACCGAGCCTAAACCACGCATTTGTGGTAGCCTAAGCACCTAAACTACCGCATTATCCCAAAGTAATGGTCAGACTCGCAACCTAGTCCGGAGGTGCCACTACTGGATTAAGCGGCTAAGTAGTAACCAACACTTAATTAATCTGAGTTTAAATTCTTAGTCTGATTATTAATACTCTCCTAGTAAGCAACACACAATTACTATATACTTGTTAATTAGTTTAAGCTTTCTAATCCCTTTCCAAGCTTGATATCCAACAATTGTTCATGATTGAAATCGGGAATTAGTTCAAGATTTACTACCTTTATTTCATTTGTATTGTTTGTTACTTCTAGAGCACTTTAATTTAACCATATCTACTCAAAGATAATGTTTAAAGGGTCATTTGTTTCATTTAGCCAAGTTATCTAATTAATTATGTAAGTTAAGGTCGATTTTGGAACTTAGGTTAACCAACCCTTAGTGGAATATACTTTTGTAGGTCTTGATTCTTCACTTTTCAAGAATTGATTCCCAAAAGTCACTAATCTTGTATAGTTCTTATGGTCTCACTCCAATTATTAAGTATAGATTGCTTTCATTTATGTGAGGCATTTAGACTTAATGTGTTTAGATGACGTATGCCATGAATGGGGTATTAATACTTGCTAAATATGTATTTTGAAAGTCTTAGAATGTTACTTAAGGTTAAGGAAGAATTGGGTCAAGTTTTGTGCGATTCAGGTGACAAAGGCGAAGTTATGAAAGAATTGGCAAAGAACACAAGGGATACACGAAGGCACATATCCCTTGTCCTTTTAAGGAGATAAGCACGAGGAATATGGCTACATGTGTAAACCCCCAAAGTTTTGTGATCGTTTTAGCTTAAACCATAATCGAAAGGGCAACTGCAAACCCTCAAGTCAAAAAACCCTAGTAGACGAAATAGTTTAAGTCCGGCAACCCTATGTTCGCAATCCTAAGAAAGTAAATAAGAGATTAGTATGTAAAATAGTTCGTAATAACATAAGAAAGCTTAAAAAGATTAGATTAGTAAAACCGTAAATCGTTTTGAACCCGATCGAATACATTTCTTGAAAAACATGTCCCGAGGTTCGGAATAGTAAAATATTCTGGATATACCGTTAGACTCGTAAAAATATAAGATTTTAAAAAATATCATTTTTATAATATTTCTGAAAGTAAAAATATCAGATATAGCAATTATACGTGTATTTTCTTACTACAGATAATTTATTAGTCATATCTACTTTACATTACACTATTCATTTATCTTTACTTTTTCTAACACCTATTCTTACACTATATACCTATTATCTTTACTTTTTACATTTCCCATAACTTTATTTCACATCTATTTTACTTATTTCTACATTTAATAAATAAAATACAAAAATAAATCACTCTCTCCCCTCTCTCTATTAGTGGCTGGCGCCTCCCTTTTTCTCTCCCTCAATTTTTTTTCAATTTTTCTTTATTTAAATCATGCAAAATTCACTCCTCATTTTTCTATAAATACCCCCTCCTCTTTCACTTCTTTGACACAATTACTACCCACAAATTTACTACAAATCTCTTCAAAATTCTCCTCTCAAAACTCTCTTCAAATACACTCTCAAAACTCTCCCAAAATATACTCTTAAACTACCTTCTACATACACAAGACCCATTCACACATAATACTCCATAAACCCTCTTTAGGTAAACTTTTCTTTACAAATTCTTCTCCTCATGTCATATAACTTTACATGACCATGGTGTGAATTTTCAAAAACTAAATGTTAAGAAAGCTACACTATGTTCATGTATTGTTCTTGTTCATGAAAATCTATTCATATAATTATGTTGTCACTTTACCTTGTTCATATTATTATTGTTATTATATCTAACTAAGTATAATTATGTATCTACATATATATATATATATATTCTTTAGAGTATATAAACTCACTTGCAATTTATTTACTTTCATGCAAAGTAATTTATTTATTTATTTCTTCGCAATTTATTTATTTCATGTTGTTTTAAAACTAGTCTCTAGTCCTAGACTTGTCCTCATCAAGTTAAAACAATTTTCGCTCTTTTATTTTGTTTCTTTCTTTTTGGGACTAGTATACTTCTTAGTCCGGGAGCCTTGAAGAAGCTAAGACTCTCAATACTTGACTTTATTTATGATATATGTTACTTTTGCTTGTTATTATATCTCATAATCATGCCCATTAAGATTGTTGTCCAAAGCTTTAAAGCTCCAATTATATTTTGACAAAAAGGAGATTTTATCAGCTAAGGATGATTTTATATGAAAAATTAGAATCTATGATTTAACAAAAGTAAATTTATTCTTTTTCAAGCTTTAGGAAGAACTCACTATAATTATAAAAGCAACTTTTGTTTTGAAAAGCTTTTTAAATTATTTATATATTACTTTGTTTTCCTAAAAGAAAATGACTTTTGGTACTAAAAAGTTTTTCATAAAAACATAATATAAGGAAATCCCATAAAAAGGGAATGAGAGTTTTCAAACCAAAAGATTTTCAAATAAATAGTCAAAGAAAACAAATAGGAAAAGTAACACTAATATTGAGGATTTAGAAAAGAAGAAATTTATTTTTTTTATAAAAAAAAGTCATTTAGGAAAAAAGTAAGATAAATATGAAGTAACTCTTTGAAAACGAAGGAATCAAATTATTCATTTTAAAGGATTTACAAAATGAATTTCTTGTAAACTATGGTTCTCTACACTAAAAGAAATTGGTTGGACAACAAACACTTGAGCATGGATGAAATGTGAGTTATATATTTATGAAAAAGGATTTTCTCAACTATATAGATAACTAAGTATTATCAAAGCAATGTTTGGACGGTTTAATGTTTGAATAAAATGTTTTTGGGATAGGAAAATTCGTGGTGAATCTAATCACCACTTTTTTGGAGCCTAAATGATTTAGTTTGAGGAAAATAGTTTTAGAAATGGATAGATTTTTCGAATAGATAGAAATCGGTATATGATATGCCAAATTCCGAGTTAAAATGACCAAGTTATGGCCATTTTAAATTGGAATCATCTTTTATGTGAACTTTGACATTCTTATGACATAATTTAGACAAGTCTCAAGAAAGTTATAAAGAAATACTCATTTTGGGTATTTTCCTTGACTAGGTGATTCCAAGGAAGAATACTCATACCTCGAGGATTATTTGGACTAAGTGGATTGTTTGAGCGACTCATCCATTTAGAAGAAGTTTCGACATGGCATCGTGAGTTTATTTCCTTAAAAAGCTTTACTTAATTGTGCTTGTAGTTTAGTTACATTAGAATTAAGAAAAGATAAATTGATATGTATGCGAAAAATTGTTGAAAGGATTGTAAGAATATCGAGGCCAGAATTGATTGTAAGTAAAAGTTTGTTTTAGCATAGTACTTGATATGTATGAAATTCTATGATCACCTTAAATTTGATAATAATAATGCTATGATATCTTAAATAAATTGATTCATGCATATCATGAAGTGAGTAACATTGTATGGGATTATTATCCTTGGGTGAAAAGGATAGTAGCACGGTCAAAAGCAACACCACTTGGCGGTTATGATCGAAAGCGATTGCTTGGTGACATGGAATCAAACCAATGCTTGGCGGATATCCGAAAGCACAGTTAAACCCGATTAGACTTTATATGTTTGGTGGTAATGATCGAAAGCATAACTTAACTAAAACTACTCGTTTTGAGATTATACATGACCAAACCCCAAATGGAGGGCGTAAATCCATTCAACTTATAGTTCTCGAAAAACTATATGCCTTGTTTGCTCACGTGTATGTTGCATTCCACTTGATTACTTAAATAACTTGTTTGGAATTTTTACTATACAAGATTTTATTTATGGAAATAATTCTCACTAAGCTTATTAGCTTATACCCCTATAGATATCTTTTGTAGTTTACCTATTTGTGGTTGATGCCACGTGGACCCTGCAGCTAGGTATTATCCATTTTGGTTAAGGAATTTCTTTAGATGAAGTTTAGTGTTAGATAAGACGAAAACTTCTTAGAAAATCTCTTGTAATAGATTTATAGTTATTTTAGCGGGGGAATGCCCCTAAGGCTTGTAAGACAAATATTATGAATGAATGAATATTATGAATCCTCTTTTCTTAAATTGTCATTATATCTTTTTAAGCTTCAAAGTTTTATGTATGGTCATCTAAATTTGTGAGAGCACACCTTACACTTAATACTGAAGCTTCTGGGAAATAAGGTGGTCATACTTAAACTTTAATATTGAGTGTGGCGGACTATTACGTTTAGGGTACCCTTTGAGGTGTGACAACATGTATCTCCCCATGTTCTTCTATGTTTTAAGCATTTTTTTTGGAACAGAGAGAAGCATGAGGGAAAAGGGCCGCATGTATCTCCCTATGTTTTTCTAGTTTCAAGTGTTTTTTTAGAACATGGAGAAGTGTGAGGGAAACACGATTATATGTATTCCCTTGTGTTCCTATCATGCTTTTTTGGGTTTATGCTACTTCATCTTATACTTATTATTTTTGTCAAAAATGTGTTTTGGAAATTTTGGTGATCTTAAAGGTATTATACACCTGTATTCAAGTCTAGTCTCCTACATTTTCATCTTTCATTTGTTAAAACTCGTTTAATTAAAATTGAAAGCCTAGAACTTCTAGTTTTGACAGCAACCACAAAAAATATCATGTTTTCACTGGAATTTCCAAAACATTTCATATACAACTCTTCATTTAACTTCCTCTAACTTGAACTACACTAGAATCCATCATTAATAACCCATTCTAACAAAACTCAACCTTTAAATCACACCCAAAACACCATTTAACATTACCATAACATACTGAACCCAAAAACCATCATAATCTCATGAAAATAAGTTAGCTTTGATGTCTTACATTGTTCCAAAGGATAGTTTTCACTTACATTGGCTGGAAGGGAATTTAAGACTCCAAAATCACTCCAAAAATTGATTTCTTGACATTTCAAACATGTATCAACTCACCCAAGCCAATTTTCATGCTTAAAGTGTTAAAATACTCACACTACAACATCTTAAAATCTCATGCTTACCTTGACATGAATTTTCTTGTGATGGTGGGTCTTCTTCCTCTTCTAGCACTACTTCATTTCTCCATTCTTCTCATGTAAAAGACATCACATGAGCTAATTAGTGCTACACTTTTACTAATTCCACTTATTTACCACTAAGATGGGGTTAGGGTTTTTAAGAATCTTACCTTAGGTCTTGAGAGTGCTTCTAAAAAAGAGGCAAAAAAGAAAAGAAGTATTTATATGGGAGAGGAAATGGCAGAATTAGTGATTTAGACAAGGGGAAAATGATATTTTTTTAGGGTTTTTGCCACATGGCATGTCCAATGCATCAAAATCTTATATATGCAAGACCTTTAGCTTGTTTTAGATAGTTTAGTGTTTTTAATTAACCTCTTAGGCTAATCATGATTTAAATATATCAACCAAGTCTAATTTGTTTACAATTTTAAATTTTTAATACACGTAAGTTCTTGGATAGGGATAAAATCATAATTTTGCAAAATTAAAGCTCATAACAACATTATTTTGATTTTTCTTACAAAACCTTTTATTTAAAGAACTATTATGAAATCATAATTTAATTTATTTTGATATTTGAATTGCTTTTGAATTTTCAAATTTTGGGTTTTCGATTTGGGGGCAAAATTTGGTAATTTTGAAAATTTTAGCAGTTTAAATTTATACATAAACCTAATTGGATTCCATTGACTTTATTTGATTTTAATTTCTTATGATTGGTGTTTGGATCATTTCAAAGTATTTGTTGGCTCCATATGGTCTAGCTTATGGACACCATCAAGTTTAGCGTCCAGGGCGTAGCAACTTTATGCCAAGCAATGTTTTGGTGTCTAGATACCATCAAGGCTTGTGTCTAGAAGTGAGCTTTTCGTTATCAATTGCTTTCTCGAAAATGAAATTATATCATGTATGCTAATGTTAATTAGTTTTGTTCTCATCAAAATATCACTTGAACCAATGTGGTTCAACATATACCCACCTGAATTTTCCTTTAATGAAGTTGTGACTCAAATGAGTTGAAATTGTCACACTATTAGTTAGTTGTCAGCCTTTATATCTATCCGTGTGACTTCCTTTGTACGTAATAATGCTTGATATATATATGTAAAATAATAAATTAACACGTCATATTTGCAAATAATTTATAAACAATACATAAATTATTTGTAAAAATTAATCGTGTTACTTCTTTTGCATGTAAGTTGTGAATGTTGTTTACCCTAAAAGTACAAGGCCTAAACATGATCGTACCTTGCCCATGCATTTCATTTTGCCATTTAATTCCTTATTTATTCCGTCGAAAAGTAAGAAAACTTATTGTAATTCTTTCTTTTAGGATTAAGGAGTATTATAAGCTTCTAAACATCTTTAGTAATGAACCATAGTATTTAAACGAAATCCAAAATCTAAGTGTGCGTACCTTGCTTGTGTTTGTGCTTGTTAGGTTAGAAATTGAAATGGATTAATTAACTATCAAGCCCAATGATAGTGCTTGTTGTTTACACTTGACTGCTAGTAATAGGTGAAGAGTATCCACGCTATTATCATGGCATCTTGATAATCCATGTGCAATGATGTCCTTAATGAAGTCATGCATGGAAATGATCTAAGTAAATTTAGGTGGTCTTAGTTCGTTGATAGTAGAGAGTACCCAATATCTAATATATAAGTATTATTTTATATACATGGAGATTATAATATAACATACATATATAACATATAGATTATTATTTTTATAATTTGTAGATTATATATATGTATATATATGTCATAAATATCTGTTATTCCAAGGGTGTAAAGGGCTAATATTAATTATATAAAATATCTCTATGACTATGTGATAGGGTCTAAGAGTCCAATTCATGTTTTGGGATGACTTATGGGAGATATGACATAGTGAGCTTGGAGTAAGGATGGTTGGATCAGCCTGTTCACTCTCAACCTTTCTTAGAGAAGCTTATGTGCTTAAAAGAGACTCTCCATGAGCTTCCATGGCCCATGGAAAGATCCATTAGAAGAATGACTCATCTTAGCTGTTGGCACACTTTGCAATCTTGATGTGGATGAGCTAGAAGTTACATGGCTTAAAATTCTACACCTCCGGCTTGTCAACATTAGTCAACACTATTTATTTGCATTTATTATTTCTTTATTGTCCTTATTATTAGTCAATATTGTATTTATTATTTTACTTTTTAGGATATTGTATTTATTATATACCTTTTTAGGATTTTTATACAATAGTATAAATAAGCTTTAGACTCATCTTTGTAAGAAAACTCATATTATATTTTCACTATTGGAACCTTGAAATTTGAGAGAATTCTCTCATGACATTGCATTAAGTGCAATTGTTTGTGTTTGAGATTCATCATTGAGTATTCTCTTTCTATCCACGCTAACTTACTGCGTCAGATTGGTATCAAAGCGGGAAAATTTGCTGTGGAGATGTCTAGAGATGGCAGTTTAGGAGCTGGTCACATTTAGACATTGTTACGATTTTAGAGCCCTACGAACTGAAGTACCGGCTCAAAGGGTGGTATTAGGTGACATGGATCAGTGATTCTAGCGTTATGAGTAGCACCTTGATGACTGGAGGAGCACAATGGGACTCAATATGATAGAAGAAAGAATGGTTATAAGAGATGACCAAGGGCAAAGTATGCTCGCGGTGATCCTATTGTTAGATCTGTCACTACAAATCGTTTGACTCAAATTTCATATGAAGACTCCTGTAAGGAGGATGAGATCTTATATGAAGATAGACAGCCGCGAAGGAGAGGCGGTGAAGGTGGAGGTAGATATCAATGAGATTACTATGGATATGACCAAGAAGATGGTAGCATTTTTGCCTAAAGGTAGACATTCCTAGCCTTAACGATAATTTAAATATTAAGGAATTTCTAGACTGGCTTGTTGAGATAGATAATTTCTTTGATTATATGGGAATTCTGAAGGAGCATCGGGTGCGGTTAGTGGCTTGTAGGTTAAAGGGAAGAGCCTCTACTTGGTGGGAGAGATTGCAGAAAAGGTTAAGTTATGAAGGAAAAACACCTGTTTGGACATGGTTTAAGATGAAGATATTAATGGAAGATGATTTTCTTCCTCTTGATTAAGAGAAAATCATATTTCAACATGACTAACGACATCATCAAGAAAAGAAATCAATGCATGGACATCCACTAGTTATTTCCACTGAACCTGATACAAAGGGATTTGTTCCCGATGTACCACCTAAAATTGTCACTATTGAAGTTATTGAAGGTAACCTGTGGAAACACCGATGTGAGAGGAGAAAACAATTAAAACAAGTATTGTTGAGCTAGAGGAGAAGAACATGGTAGAGTCTAAGGAAAAAAAAGACTAAAGGGGTACTAGACAATATTAGGAGCAATTGGAAGAGTTCAAGAATGTGATGCTTGTAGACTTACCAAAAGGACTACCACCTATGAGGGACATTTAGCACCAGATTGATTTGGTGCCTAAGGCAAGCCTACCAAACTTACCATACTAGAGGATGAGTCTTAAAGAGATAGAAGTGTTACAGGAGAAAACATAGGAGTTAATCTAGAAGGGTTTCATTAGACCGGACATGAACCCATGTGTTGTACCAGTATTGTTAACTTCAAAGAAAGATGGGGTTTACATGTGCGTAGACAGTAGGACCATTGACAAAATCAATATCGAGTATAAGTTCCCAATTCCCAGACTCGAGCATATGTTTGACCCATTAAGTGGAGCTGTGATTCACTTTTACAAGTTCATATTTGATCTTGCAAGATATTTGCGATTCAAGGTATATCTCCATCATCCCAAGGTTGAATAAACTCTATAACCAGATTCAACTATAAACTTGAGGATGAGTTTTTTTTTTTTTTTTTTTTTAGAGGAGAATGATATGGACGAGATAGGAGTTACACTATCGGCTTAAAATTCTACACCGCCGGCTTTGTCAACACTAGTCAACACAATTTATTTGCATTTATCATTTGTCTTTATTATAAGTCAATATTGTATTTATTATTTTACCATTTTAGGATATTGTATTTATTATATACCTTTGTAGGATTTTTCCTTTTTAGGATTTTTATATAATAGTATAAATAGGCCTTTAGACTCATCTTTGTAAGAAAACTCATATTATATTTTCACTATTAAAACCTTAAATTCGAGAGAATTCTCTCTGGACATTGCATTAAGTGCAATTCTTGTGTGGGTGAGATTCACTTGTTGAGTGTTCTTGTCCTATCCACGTCAACCCACTGCGTCAAATCTAATGGATACTATCAATAGCCAAACTTTATAAATACCTCAAGAGTCATCCTCATTTGGTAGGTTTTAGATACCCAGTGAAACACTGTTGTGCTGTTAGATTATAATCTCAAAGATAAAATAGGATCTAAAATGAAGAATGCATTGCCTCTCTCCAAGAACTGTGGGGTTAACACTCTATAGCTCTTCTACTTATCACGCGTACGTTTGAGCTATCTAAGATTGCTTACTCTTCCTCCTTATCATCTCTCCATAATTCATCTTTACGTGTTATTACTAAGCTACTTCTCTGAGGCCACATGTAGCATGAGCTAAATGCTGCATAAAAGTGATCACTGCAATTTGATTCAGCCATCTACATTTTGGCGACTCAACGAGGGAGGGAAGTTGAAAACTTCACAATGGTACCCCTAAGAAAAAGACCAACCAATCCTAACAATGGCACAAGTCAAGAGTTTGATACAAGCACTGATGCTGGAGAACAAAACATAGTGCTACTTGAAAATGTCAATCTCAATTATAACACAATGCAAGTGGGTGTACTTGACCACGTACAGATTGCTTGTCAAATGTAAGAGAACACCAAGATTATGAGAGAGTTCATCATTCATGCCTATTATGGCTACTTTTTCTACTATGCAACAGGGAATAACTTCGTCAAACCCTATCGTTGTTGCACAGCCATGTGCTGCCTAAACAACTTAACTAACTAATCCTTTATATGCTAACGCAAATGTTACCTAAGGAAATAATGAGCAAGTCCATACACCAGAACCAATTACAACACAACACTCAACACCTGAGGTAAGAAGTATAGGAATCTAGCTTGGAGATTCTTTATCCTCACATACCATCCCTCATGCTATAGTTAGTAGGTCAACATCCCAACCTGATCCTACACCTACTACTCCTGTAGAGGCTATAACATCTACTCCAAGAGGCTCCTGCTAGTAATGTGTCATAGGCCATATGGATTCTTTATCATTTGTATGTTTGTTATCAAGTCATTTTAATTATCAAAGTTATTTTTAGCCTATTTACTTTGGTAGTGTTATTCCTTGAATATTTAGTTATACCTTATGTCGTTAAAGTATGTGACTTTAATAGTAGAACCATAAGCTGAATTATAACTTTATTCTAAATTATCCCTAGTCACTCATTATGCGGAATGATAATGAATTAAGACTAGTATGATTGCTGTATGATGATCAAGTTTTACTGATCATGGATATGGGATATCAATTCAGCACATAGATACAAACAGGAGTGTATTGTATTGGATTGACCAACTATAAGAATACTGTATGGATCAATGCAATAAGTATTCTTATTTACAATGTTGTTTTAGTCCTTTGACCTAATGGCACCATGGATTCCTATATAGCAGTTTCCATGTTTTGATTCATCTCTTCATCATCTTAATCGGATGATTGTAAGAATAAACTTGGACATGCAATATTATATAGAGGAATGTGAGTGTTAGTGAAGGGATTTGTTCATCTCATTAATTTGAGAGAGATATCTATCAGGCCTCTTGATGAGTAAGACTGAGAAATGCATGGCCATGCTCGAATGAATTGATAAAGATTATCAATATCATTTGTTTAAGTCAGTCAAACTCTAGATTCAAGAAATAAGTAATTAGACAATATAAGAGTGTTTTGATCCACACCTTATGTTTGATTATAAGATATCGAGTAACAAAAGGACTGAATGACTAACTGTTAGTAGGTAAAGTCGGATCATCGATCTTCACTAAAATTGGGTAGACATAATGTCTTGCTAGAGACCAATTATGTCTTGTAGTCCTAAAAATGTTTAAGAGCTACTACCAATTTTAAATGAACCTACAGGGTCACACACAAAGAATGAATAAGATGGATCTTCGATAATCGTATTGGGAATTGATTAATTATTTATTTGTCGATTTTAATTAGATTAAAATTAATAAATAAATAAATGCGGATAAGGATATATATGTCTTTCTACATAATTTAAAGAGACATAACCCTTATATATATATTAGGGTAATTTGAAAAGACATAACCCTTATATATATCAGGGTAATTTGAAAAGACATAACCCTTATATATATCACTATATATATTCTCCACTAGGTTAATTTTTTGATGATCTGACGCTGGCCGTCATTTAGAAAGAAAATTCGTAACCTAGAAAGAGAGTGTGAGGGATTCCCAAAGGTCGAAATTTTTTGATGCTAGCATACACGAAGATCCAATTCATTCGCGTGGATACCGGTAGAGGGAGTTGGTGTAATCTGCATCTCCTTGATCCCATCATCAAAATAGAAAAGGTACACGATTCCCTTTTCTTTCTGATTTAATTGAAACGCTTGGATCCGATTGGGAATTTAAAAAAAAAAAAAACGATTTTCCCCTGCACGATTCAGATTTGAATCGTAAATTCCCAACAGCTCCTTCATCAATAAGGAAGATATTGATGCTTATTTTAAAGAAATCCAGACAAAATCTACTATAGGAGCATTGGACCCAAGGCTCCTATACAACCAGCATATTGCTGCTAGGCTATACCATAAAGATCACTGATAGGAATTAAATCCCGACATCTGTTGCCAAAGTTCATATCAGAGGACATCAAGGACTCATTCGAAGGATCCTTGCCAAATCCACACAAGAAAAGGAGAATCACGTCATTGATTTATCAAGCTCATATCAAAAGTTTAAATAAGATGAGGATTTAGACTCCTAAAGATGAGTATTTCCTATATGGCTATGGGATGTATTATACAATTGGGCATGAATCAACTTATAGGAAATTAGAAGGAAAATGTGAAAGAAATGAAGGAAGCAAGCCTATTACGATCGTGATCCAGGCCCTTATTAGTGAAGGAGGAAACGGAGGAGATCACGGACAACATCATACCCGAAACCAAGGGTGTTATCTTTACTAACGCTTATAATCTAGCATATATCAATGTTGGAAATTTTTCTCAGAGGAGATCACGGCCTGTGATACGCTTGTGATGATGCCTGTTGCCTCAAATACGACGGTTTCAAGCACATTATCAACATTGGATATTTTTTGTCAAAGGAGATCACGACCCATGATACCGCTGTGTTGGGGGGCATGATAAGAGATAACACTTGTTATCCAAGGCGTGATCAATATTCTATTTTGCATGAGTGTTTCTTTTGTTTAAGTTGTATTATTTACAAGTTCGCCACTATGTAAGGGTTATATAAATACCCCTCTTAACTTAGAAAGCCCTAGTCAAGACATGACAACTTTAAACTATTTCATTTTGTCTTTCTATTTGAGAGCAAAATACCTAATTCTTATCAATCTATTTGTGATTGTGGTGAACAACCACTTAATCTTTCTTGTGCGTCATATCAAGTGAGAGAGGGTATAGCTTGGGTTATTATTGGTGCGTAATATCCATTAATAATATCGTTCATATATTTATTTTCATTGCAAATCGATTTTGAAGGCCTGCTATGTCATAATATGAGCTGGGAGTGTATCATCTTTAGGTATTAGAGCTTCAGGTTACGATAAGGTTAAGTGTTGAGTATAAAACCTTAGATCTATTATGCTTCTTATTGAAATTATAGATTTAGTACTTATAGTAGAATATCAGGATTATAAAATCTAGTGTTATTGTTATTGCTACCATTGTACTGAAGTATTTGTGGAGTTAAGGCTTGATTATGTTGTGTTCTTATGGGCTTGGAAGAGTGTATACCAAATGTTTGATAAAATGTCTCAACCAAGTTTGACTTTAGTATTTAATCTGTTGAGTAGTAACTATCATTTTATTGTGTTATTTGTTGTGTTGATGAAGTATCATGGCATTGTGGGGTTGTTGTGACATTAGAAATGTACTTGAAGTAAGGGGTGATATTCTTGCACACCAAGTGTTCAATAAAATTCCTATGAAGGATACATTTAGTATTTGCTCAACAGAAGTCATGGCTAGCTAGCATTATCATGAGAATAATCTTAAAGTAGCGTTTTAAAGGAAATAAAGATAAACATACATGGATTAGATCAGTTCGTGTCTCTAGGAAAGTACTTGGATTGGGAGATTCAGGTGACTTGACTAGTTGAGAAATTCACACACCCAAGCTGTAAATTGGGGCATGCAATTGCTAAGAAATTTATAGGATTTACAAAATTGTGGTGGAAAAGTGTTATATGCTACATCAAACATCTGGTGGCTATCATGTGGCTATTATGTGGCTATCAAGTGTTATCCTGTAAATTACTAAGAAATTTACAGGATTTACAAGATTGTGGCAGCAAAGTGTTATGCTGCATCAAACATTAGGTGGCTATCAAGAGGACATCACGTGGAATCACGTGAAGAGATTAATGAGAAAAGATTTTGTTCCACCCTCCTACCTAAATGAGTAATACGAATATTTGATAGCACTAAAGCAGGGACAAATGAGTGTTGAAGAATATGCAAGAGAATATAAGTTCCTCATAAGATGCTATGAAGTAGATGAGTCTCAAGCAAACACCATTACCCATTTTGCGAAGGATCTCAATTATGATATTGCCAAGAGATTAGGTTCTCGAAGATTCCTGAATTTGGAAGAAGCTATCCAATTTGCATTATTAGTGGATATGTATAGTACTTTTTCTGATATGGTAAAGGAATTAAAACTGTTGAAGGACTCAATAGGAAGGCATGCTTAAAAGAGCTTTGTAGAGCAAACCGATGTGGTTGTAGAAGTAAAGGATGAGATCCTTGAAGGATGTATCGAAAAGACAAATGATCAAAACTGTATAGTATGCAGTGCAGAGGTCTTTAGTGTTAAGAGAAGAATCAGATAAGTCACAATTGAACTTTCAAGTGCTTAACTTAGTGCCTTTACCATTTACACTAGAAGCTCTAAATCATTCTAGGTTTATCATGTTCTTATCCTTTATTTCATTTGGATCATTTTGATCTTCTATTGGAATTGAAGAGTATTCTTGAGTATTGTAACAATCTTTCACCTGTGATGGAGCTTGAGATATTCATTGCCATGTACTGGAGTATTATAGATGATTTGTATATCAGAGGAGTGTTATGATATGGTATGGTAGTGTTGAGGAGAAGATAGATGTGTACAGGCGGCAAACTACTTAATTTACTCTTGTCAAGATGTTTACAGAAGCATCATTAGGAAGTAAAACCTTACCACATATGCTTAGTGTCAAATTAGCACGTGATGTGACATTACCAAGATCTTCTATTGTCAATACATCTATTATGCCTGGCATAGTTGACTATTGGTTGGTATTGTTATGGATAGGTGATACCCTTGTAGTACAATTATGTCTCGTGTTAAGGAGTTCCATGATTCCAAGAGCCACTAAAAGAATTATTTGTGAGGAAAGTTTTGAAGTGGCTTTTTACTCTTGCAGTTGAAGAGATATTGATAAAGATGATGAATTGCTTGTTAAGCTGAGAATTAGTGAGGTGATTGTGCTTCATAACCAAATTGATTTCAATGACATTTCTGGAGTTGTTGAAGTCTCTAGGTATTCTCCCACTCATCTTCCACCACTCTAGATATTTTATATCTATCCATTTACGGGATTGCAGAGCATATACAGATATTGTTATAATGAATGGCTTTTGACAACAAATGAGATACCTGTTGACACTCATTGGAGTCCTATGGATGTATACCTGTATTGGAAGAGTGTCTTCCATGCAGATGATTCTATTGTGAAGAGAGTCATGATGTGCGGAATATTGGTCATTGAGTTAATTTGTGATATAAGCCATTTGGGTCGATCACTCAAGGGTTGTATCATGTCTTATATTTATTGTTCTGGAGCAACAGATGGCTTTGCATTGATGATTCCACCTACTGTTGTTCTTTATCTTTCCTCTATTTTGAATGATTATCATATTTATGTTACAAGGGATGAGTACTACTTCTGTAGTAGATCTTTATATCATGCTAGAGAACAGGATTCATGTACTTCTTTGCTAGAAGTTTGTGAATGGGACACAAGATGGTATGGAGAAGAAGCCAATTTTCAAGAGCTAGCATTTATTCTGTCATCATCGACTTCCATTGTGTCTTTAGAAGATCACATCCTTATTCCTACTATAGCTATGATTCTTCTAAAGGGATATGTTAAACAATGAAGAATGTGCTTCATGTATGATTTTTATCTTACCTTAGCAGTTAATGGATCTTTAGAAAAGACCTTATTGAAAATTGTTGGTCATTAGGTGGGGTGATGAAATGTTTACTTATTATACTTGATTGCAATTTTGTTGATAACCATATGCTATGTGATGATATTGTTTATACTAGTGGAAATGACTTAAGGAATGAGCATGTGTGTGGGAATGTTCCTTTGATTTTGTATATAGACATGTACTTGATTAATGAAGAATTTGTGCAATATGATAGATGGAGAAAGCTTAGACTGTTTGAATTGGATCTTCACTTTATGTTGATGACATATGATTTTCTAAGTGAACCCAGTATTAGTGAATTACCTCCACTTGTTGAAAACATGTGCAAATTCCTGTTGTTGTTGATGTCGTATGCTACGAAGAGGTGTTGTTATATTGTCACAGTTGGAATGGTACATTTATGGACTATACTTCACTACCTTTTAATTGGTGAGTATATGTCATTTTGTTTGATCGTATTAGTGGATACAACAAACTGCTTGCACTAGAGATAATTGAGTGTTTTATTTGCTCTATAATAAGCAATTCTTGGTCAAATGGTGATTTGGAGTGTAAGTTTATCTTATTGCTAGATATCTGTACTGATGTGATCCATGATGAACTTCCAATGGCTAAGTAGAAATGTTGTACTATTGTTTCCATAGTGACAAAACATTTGTTGGAGGATTATGAATACCATCTAAGTATTGTTGTGATGATTTGTTGTGTTATCAATGACAACAACATAAATGGTGTGAAAGGTGTTCGGCTATGTCGATATAAGATGCATTGTTTGAATTAATATGAGCTTCATTACTCCCTTAGAAAAGGATATACTATATATCTTGACATGATGCGAGATTTTGAGATTAGAGCTACCAACTGTATTATGAGTTGGAAGGAGATTGTGGAAATATGGGTTGATTACTCTCCCAAGGGTTGGAATCAATGTGGGAGGTAAAGGAAAAAAAAAGGAGTGGATGAGCATTTTTTAACCAAAAGCTAGAAATGAAAGAGGCTTGAATTCTACACCAAGTTTCCTTGATGCAAAGAGAGTGAGTGAGGTTCTTATGAGAGAAAAGTATAACGTGTTGAGAGCTAAATACTTCAAACAGAGAGTAAGAGAAACACAAAAGTGACGAGAGAGTTCACATATACTTGTGAGGAAAACACTTTATTTTATTATACTAACTCTTTTTTGCAGATACATTCACATGTCTGGGAGTTTGTTATGTTGATTTTGGATGCAGGTTATGGCATGGAAATTTCTACCTATTGGATTTGAGGAAAAATCTT
Organism: Combretum micranthum; assembly: GCA_024138025.1. Lineage (NCBI taxonomy): Eukaryota > Viridiplantae > Streptophyta > Magnoliopsida > Myrtales > Combretaceae > Combretum > Combretum micranthum. The sequence continues at coordinate 1,927,542 of JAMXBD010000081.1, read as the reverse complement.
CAACACCTTTGGAGTAATGGTAGGAATTGGATCCTAACATCTATTGCCAAAGTTCATATCAGAGAAAGTCAATGACCAACTCGAAGGATCCTTGGCAAATCCACATAAGAAAAAGGAAAATCGCTTCATTGATTATCAAGCTCATATCAAAAGTTTAAACAAGATGAGGATTTGGACTCCTGAAGATGAGTATTTCCTATATGGCTATGGAATGTATTATATAATTGGACATGAATCAACTTATAGGAAACTAAAAGGAAAATGTGAAAGAAATGAAGGAAGCCTATCATGGCCGTGATCCAGGCTGTTATTAGTGAAGGAGGAAACAAAGGAGATAACGGGCGACATCATGCCCATGACCAAGGGTGTTATCTTCAATAACGCCCGTAATCTAGCACGTATCAATGTTGGAAATTTTGCACAGAGGAGATTACGACCTGTGATACGCCTACGATGGTGCCTATTACCTCAAATATAGTAGTTTCAAGCACATTATTAACATTAAAGATTTTTGGTTAGAGGAGACCACAGCCTATGATACGGTCGTGATAGGGGGCACGATAAGAGATAATGGCTGTTATCTAGGGCGTGATCAATATTCTATTTTTCATGAATTTTTTCTTTGTTTAAGCTGTGTTACTTACAAGTTTGCTATTATGTAAGGGTTATATAAATACCCCTCTTAACTTAGAAAACCCTAGTCAAGACATAACAACTTTAAACTCTTTCATTTTGTCTTTCTATTTGAGAGCAAAATACCTAGTTCTTATCAATCTATTTGTGATTATGGCAAATAACCATTCAGTCTTTCTTGCGCGTCATATCAAGTGAGAGAGAGTATAACTTAGGTTATTATTGTTGTGTAGGATCCACTAATAATACCATTCATATCTTTATTTTCATTGCAAAAAGGGAAGAGCAAAAGAGAACCTATTGAAGTTTATCGTGACCTTAGAGGTCTATAGCTTAGATGATGATTGAAATTGAAAGAATTCTCTAAGTCTCTCACAGAAAAGACATACACCTGATATGTGAACCTTCATCCTAGATCAGTAGCTTTATGAGAAAACATGTGCAAAATGCTCCTCGAAAAGTTCTTCTCCACTCAAGAAAGGGTTACTCTGATTGACATAGGACACATTCGACATAAGCCTAAAGAGGACCTAATGGACTACATCAAGCACTTTAGAAAATGCTCCCTTGAGAGTAGGGACATGTGTGATGAGAAGGAGTTGGTGAAAATATGTATTCAAGAAATGTTTATTGAGCATATAATACAACTTGACAGTCTTTCTTTAGTTTCCTTTGCTACTTTAGTTGAGAATACGTGAAGGATTAACAATTCTATCACATGGTAAAGAGGAGAAAATGGAAGGTTTAAATAAAGATCTTATACCTTACGTCAATTGATAAGTCCATTGGGGCTTTACTTACACAAGAAGTAGATGGCTTGGAACGACCTATATTATTACCCGAGTCAGCACAATAAGGAAGTGAGGTTAAGTACACAACTTGTGAAAAACATTGTCTCGCGTTGGTAATTTGTCATACAAAAGTTACGACACTACTTCTTAGTGTACAAGATCATCCTTATCACTCGCTTAAATCCTATCAATTACTTATTATCATGGGTAAAACTATCTGGTCAGATTGCTAAGTGGATACTCCTCCTTGGAGAGTTTGACATTATTATATAATCCCCTAAAGCAACCAAATCACAAGCTTTGGCTAACTTATCGGCACAATTTCCTATGCGCATAAGGCAATGACTATCAACGACATACTCGTAGAGTTCCATGAGGATTCTCTTATGGTTGAAATAGATAGAGAATGGCTAATCTAGTTTGATGGCTTTGTAGGAAGAAACAGATGAGGGACAGGAGATGCACTTAACACTCCTGAAGGTCAGGGGAAATCTTCAGCCTTCAAGCTTAACTTTCGATGCTATAATTCAGCTGATTATAAAGCCTATTGCTTGGATTAATTACTGCCTAAGAGATTGGAGCACAACACTTACGCATCTTGGTCACTCTAACTTTATAATTGAACAATCCAGTGGTGATTATGGCATCAAAGAACTTGCATTTGCAACTTACATGCCTATAATATAGGCTTTAGTCAATAAATTCCAATCAATATGATGTGAACATACAACACACTCAATCAATAGATATGTCGATGCATTGGCAAGATTAGCATCTAAAGTCTTGATTCATGGTAATGATATCAGTTTGGATGTTCGAGTGGTCAAGCAATCCATTCCATGTACAACAATTAAGCTTATTGAAGAAGAAGAAGAAAGCTTGAGATACCTTGAACTATCCGAGATGAATGAAGTGTGTCTAATTTAGATTTAGAACGAGCAAGAATTGATGCTCGCATATATATATGAGATCACATGAGCGGAAGAACATAAGTTCTAAAAAAGTAAAGTTAATATCTTCTAGATTTAATTGATATGGCTAAGTAAATTTGTGAAGAAGATATGATAAAGATTCTGAAGAAAGAAATTTGGATCGCAACAAAGTAGAGAAAATGGTATTTGGATGATGTACATGTATTAAAGGACTTAAGATAAGTATGGGAGACTTAGTAGGTTTGGAAATAACTTGAGCAATATTTGTTAAATCACGAAGAACGACAAGAGGGTAATAGTTTTACCAAGAGCAGGTGCCACTTTGATGCGTACATCATTGGCAAGATTTGGCCATGTGTTCCATTCTTGTTTTGATCTGTCAACAAATATTACTACTATTTTCCCAGACTCGCATTTAAAGGGAGAAAAATCAGGCAACCATAATATATATATATGTAGTTGACTTGAAGGAGCTAAATGGTAGAGATCGAAAGATTTACATACAGAGATAGGTATCAAAAAAATTTTACATTTAGATTTAAAGCAAATGTGAAGGGCATAAAAAAGTTATTGATGGGGTAAGAGACATTCAAAAGGATATATGAGAATAGTTGTTTAGCTACAGCCATGAATCTTTAATGCATATGCTATGTAATTCTAGACAGTGGATTTAAGCTGGGTCCATAAATATTGGAAAAAGAAGAAGAAGAAGAAGAAGAGATCAATGGACTTGTGGAACACATATAGTCAACTATGAGACAATGAGTTTGCATGAAATTAGATGGATGGGGTCATAATTCATATGTGTTGGGGGAATAATTGATTGAAAAATCAGTTAAAAAAAAGAAAGAGGAAAAGAAGTATAACAATAATATATATACATGTAGCATGAAATTAGGTTGTCCTGCTATGACACATATTATATTTATATCTAATAGTATTTTTTTGCGAAATTTCATATACCATTTGTGACATTATCCATAGTTTGCATATGAGAATGTGTAAAGTCAAATAAATGTATAAAAAAAAAATTCTTCTTAGTATACTTAAAAATTTCTACCGAATCTTGTATAGGATTTACCCCTGTGAGTTATTACAGAAATATTAACAAGTTATCTTGGAATTTTAACATAATTAAAATATAATAGAAAAATTTTTAAGTTTTATAGCATGCTATGACTAGTTCGCATTGCAAAATTTAGAATCTAGGTAAGTTTGTCACGGGATTGTTATTTGGGGCATTCTTTTATGGTGCTTAAACATACCAAAACTTGTCAAAGACAGTGAAATTAATTAAAACACACAATTACATGTCAAGTTTAAAGAAAGAAAGTAAATAGAATTTATTATTTAAAGAGAGAAAGAGCAAAAAGAAATTGTAAATTATAAGAATTTATTTATGAATGGATGGTGTATAAATTTCCTATATAAACAAAATGTCCTCTTAGATGAACGACTAAGTTTAATCCAATCTTAGTAATTATAATTAAACTTTACCTACTGTTTTAATTGATAAATCATATCATACCTAATATTAGGTCTATTTGGATTGTTGGTTTTTATTTATATTGTATTTATATCATATCTGTATCTGTAACTTATCGATATCATATTTGTATCATATTTGTTTCGTCTATTTATAAATAAAATTGTTAGTTTTTTATTGATATTTATTTTTGATAAATATTTAATTAAAAATAATAAAAATATGATGTCAAATCGACTTGGAACAAACACGCACAGACTTTCATATTAAGCTGCTATAGACAAGGCATTTTACTTTGCGTCAGTCGTGCACAAGTTGGCTCCTCGTGGTAGATAAGGGCATATCCTAGCTCAACCCACCTCAGGGGCCTACTTACAAGCTTAAGATGGGCTGGGATTTGATCTGGCCCATTTGCTGACCATTTCCCTCCTATTTCCTAAAGCCTCCGTGAGACGGGTTTTGCTGTTTAGGGCTTTTGCAGAAGAGCTCTTGCTCTGTTTGGGACGTGAGAAAAACTAGGGAAAGAAAATGAAAGAAAACGTTAAGTGGGCGGTGTTAATCGGAGGTGGAGCGCTTCTGGGTTCCATTTCAACGCTCGTTTCCCTAAAGCTTCTTCCAAGGTCTTTCCTCCCTCCTTATCTCTCTTCCCTCATTCCCTTCGCTTTTATTTAATTCAACTATTTGAAATTTTGCCAGAGAAATAAGCAACCAAATTAAAGTAGTGTGTTTTTCGGTCATTTTGTAGAAGGGATGTACGAAAGTGCGGCGAAAAGGGTGCTGATTTACACTGTACGTTATGTGTTTTAGTGTTGCGCCGGAAGAAAAAGCTGTTCTTAGCCAAAAGGAAGCAGTTTTATTGGGCATCAATTGATTAGTGATTATAATGAAACATATTTAAGGATGTTGTTGAAAAGTGGTTTTTCAAATAAAGTTAGTTATTTTATGTCATATATAACGTGGGCAATGTATATTAAAGATCTTGTGTTGATGAATCCTTTCTGGGTCTGAATTATGTTTATTCTCAATGCACGCAAGCTGCTTCCCTCTTGCTGGCGTACTTGATTTGTGAAGCAAAATTCAATGACGTTATTCTGTAAGGATATTCCATTAGTTTTACATGGTTCAGGTACTTACATGGTTATTATTGGCCCTTATTTGATAGGCGAAGCTTTTGACTCTGCGCTAAAGGGTTGCACGTTGATCAAAGATGGTAGTCTCCAGGAGGAGGATGTAGATTTACTTAAAGATGAGATAGTTTCTGAACATCTGACCAGGTAGCAGGATATCTATCTTATAGAATTCATAGGTATTCTACAGTTATTTGTTATTGTGTTGGCATCTACGAGCTGTTGACAATCATCTTGGTTGTGTAGCAAGTTTTGGGTTCTATGCTCTGATATATATGGCTTGGTATGTTGAGCTCTTCTTCTCACCTTTCCGACTTAGGAATATTCAGTTCTTTGGCTTGGAGGCTCAACAGAAAGTGACATCTTCTTATGTTGTGGTTATCGGCCTCGGAGGTGTTGGAAGTCATGCAGCATCAATGCTTTTGAGATCAGGAGTTGGCAGGCTGCTTCTTGTCGATTTTGATCAGGTTCTTTTTTTTTCCTTCTTCTTTTACCCCCTTCCTGTTCCTTGTTCCCTTTTCCTTGTTCCTTGTTCCTTTCTCAAATCACTGATCTTGTCATCTTCAGTTTGAAAATTTCATCTTCTTGTCTTGTTGTGGAGAAATTTGACTAAACTTGGGAAAATAAAGGAATATACTGGAACTTAGTTTCTTTTGTGTCCAATTTTAAATGTTAAATCTAAAAGAAATATTATGGCTTCTTACTCATTAGGTACTTGTTCTCATTGTTGATTATATGAGAAGGTGTCACTTTCATCATTGAACCGCCATGCAGTTGCTACACGAGCTGATGTTGGCACTCCCAAAGCTGAGTGCCTTAAGAAGCATTTCTCGTCAATCTTCCCAGAATGCCGCATTGAAGCAAAGGTGCTGTTGTATGATGCATCATCCGAGGAGGAAATCCTTTCTGGAAATCCTGATTTTGTCTTGGACTGCATAGATAACATTGATACTAAGGTATTTCTTCTGGCTTCAATTTCTAAAGACCACATTGTAGTGTTTTTTTTTTTTTTTTTTTTTTTTTAAAGTAGCTATAGTCGAAGATTGGAACATCATCCCTAGCAAGAAAAATCTGTAACTTAGATAGTTTTTTAAAGAAAAACAAGTAGTTTGGCCACTTTTCTTAAAAGATATTGCTGTTTGATTAGCTTCTTAGAGAAGTACAACTATGGAATGTTATTTCAAATACTAGTTACCGTAATTGAACACTGATAGTGACTGGCTTATACCAGTTTGGGACAGAAAACTTGGATATGAAGTGCTTAATGCCATTGCTGATCTTGAAAATGTCTTGTGGGAAGTAGATATTTCAATTTAAGATGCATTGAGTTTTCTTCTTAATAGGTTGCTCTGCTTGCTGCATGTGTACGTAGAGGATTGAAGGTTTTATCCGCTACTGGGCTGGTGCAAGAGCTGACCCAACAAGGATACGTGTAGCTGATCTGCGAGAGTCAACTAATGATCCGCTGTCAAGATGCGTAAGGCTTTTTGACTTGCTGGAAAAATCTCTCATGGCATATTAGGGGTTTGTTTGGATGGTCTATTTTTCATCTGTATCTGTATCTTTTTCAAAATAATATGTAAATATATCGATTTGCATATATTTTATCTATGTTTGATCTTTTGATAAAAACTGTCAACTTAATCTATATCTATTTTTTAATAAATAATTTGTTAGAAAAAAGTTTGAAAAAAATGTCTGTATCTACCGAAAAAGTTAAACAAACAGACCCTAGATGGTGCTTTCTAGGAGTGCTATCTAAAATAACACTTTAACTTTTTATTTTTCATAGTTTCATCATCTTTCTATTAGCAGATTATTAATATTCTGTATTAATTATAAAAAAAAAAAAAAAATTCTGTTATATTCTTATCACATTCGATCTAAAATTTCAACAGATAAGCTGCATTTAAGACTATTTTTATCGGCTGAATCAATGAAAAGTGTATTATTTTGATGAAATGACTTCTTTCTTTTTTGTTCTTTTGATCTAACTTTTATATACGCGCACTTAAAATTGCCTTTACTTGTGTGACTATTTCACTTCTTGTATATTTTTTTTTTTTTAATATACATATATGTAAATATCTATCCCTTTTGCTTGTTAATCCAACGAAATGGCTGGGGAAGATAAGGTAGAACCAACGAATCGGCAGCCAGGCACATCTGGGAGAAGGAAAATTCTCTTTTCTTTGCTACTCATTGCAATGGGCCAAACAACATGAAACTGTCTCCCTTGGATTGTCACAAGCAGGCCTTTGGCTTAATATTTGGAATATTAAAAACAGGATAAGAGAGGTGTTCTAACATCGCCGACCTCCCCCCTTTCCCACATAACCACCCCCACCCAAAAAAAAAAAAAAAAAAAAAAGAAAGAAAGCTGATCGTGAAAGCGTTAACAAATAATCTGTTTCATATTGTTCTTTCATTTGGAAACAGGTGTCTTTGAAGTGATATTGATCTAATTATCATTGACTTTTCTTCCTTCCTTCCTTTTTTACTCTGTTGCTTTCTTGATTAGGGGGTAAATATATGCCTATTGTCTATTTCTGATGAATCACAAATTTTTGTTTACAGGTTAGACATCGCTTGAGGAAAGATCATGGCATTGAAGGTGGTATTCCTGTTGTGTTTTCCTTGGAGAAGCCTAAGGTAAAGCTGCTTCCATTCAAGGGCCCAAGTGGGGAAGAAGAAAACCCTTTGGATTATCAAGTAAGATTTACTTTTTTGCCTGAATGGTCTTGTCCACTTACTGTTGTTCCAGTGGTAAAACTTTCTAGATTATCATTGAAGGGTTGCAATTGTTGTTAGGCTTTCATATACGTATGTGCTGATTATTTTAAGTTTTCATCCAGATTGTGCCAGGATTTAGGGTTCGAATTATACCAGTTTTGGGTACCATTCCTGCTATATTTGGTCAGGTTATGGCATCTTATGTGCTGACACAGCTTGCGGAATTCCAAGTACAAATGGACCCAGTTGTCAATTTTGATACTGATCACTATAGGGTGCTTCATCAACGGCTTATTGAGCACGAGGAATCAGTTTATGGGACAGCTTCGCAAGTCCAGGTGCGCTGCTTTTCTTCCAAACAGATGCTTTGGCATTAGACAGTTTTCCATTGACATGCAAAGTTCAGGTCTGTCACTTTGTTCCAAAATTATTTCCGCATATCTGAATTGCGTTCATTCACTCTCTAGTGCTCCCTCAGTTAATTGTGAGGCAGGTCTATCTTCTTTCTTCCTGAAATACTATCCCATCTCTACAACAGATTCCAAAGCTATAACCACACATGGATCATCTTATCCTTTATATTACCTTTAGAATTAGGACCAAGTTACCTTTGGAGTCAGCACCTTTTTTTCCCAGACAAGTTTGACAGTCAAGTCTGGACCTATGTTTGCCTGGCCTGGTGTTATGACAGGCCTTACCTCTTTGGTTTCATTGTCCAACCCCACTTTATCTCTATGGAAGCTTGCTCTTGCTGCATCAGTATACTGCATTTGTAGGCTCTGCAACTCTGTTCTGCTTGGGAACCCCTGCTGCCAGCCATCTATGCTGGCCAACCAAATTATTGCTTACTCTTACTTGATTCTTGTAATATCTGAATGTTCTCTTGAGAGTTCCCTTTGGTTTTCTTTGAGTTAGTATTTATATCAGTGTACCTTAGCTACCCCACTTTCATCCTTGGATGGTTTTGTGTACATATCTTATCTTCCTCAATGAAAGTTTTATTTATTTACTGAAGTCTCCAAAGGTTGCCAATCAAATTATTGAGCTGAATTTTAAGGCACCTCTTTCTATTTCTCTGGTTGAAGTTAGGAGATATCTGTTGTCTACTATGGTATAACCACATGGAGGTTTTTCATTTATTGATTGAATTTATAGCAACTTTTAGGTAGATGTTGAAGAGGTGATGTACATTGTAAAAGAGCTGTGGCATGGTCGCAGTGCAAGAGAGCACGTTGCAAAAGATTTAGGGCGTGGAATGTGGCGATCTATCAATGAGTTGATGCTCGTAAGGTATGGGTTCACTTGAACTTAATTCCTAATAATTTTGCATTGTCCCCTTGGTGGATATCATATGATATGCACTTTTTCCACATAGACATAAGACTAGTAGTTGGTTCCAATATAGGGTTTGTTTGTTTGTTGGCAGATTACAGATACAAATACTTTTTTCAATCTTTTTTCTACAAATTGTTTATCAAGAAATAGATTGAATAAAAAATAGTTGGTAGTTCTTAGATCAAATAAATTAAATATAAATAAAATGTAAATGCAAAGCAGACATATTTACACATATCGTTTTGATATAGATACAAATAAAAATAGACCATCCAAACAAACCCATATATTGCCCTTTCTTTTGATCCTGCTCTTTCAAGCTGCAAACTTCTTTTTACTTCCTAATGGTCATCGATGTTCTTAGCCTTAAAAGGAGCTAGTACTATTTTGATTTGGTTTAATTAGTAAATATTCCTTACTCTTTTTATGGTTTGAATATGAAGTCTTTATAGTATAGCAACATCTTCTTTGTCTTAGTGAATTGTCTAACATTTCTAGTAATGAATAGATAATGAATTATATTTGGATATAATGTGCTATTTTTTACACTCATAGTCTCATGAATCTGTTCAATACATTCTCTTTTCAGATGGGATCGGGAAGAACCTGCATATGTCACAAATTTGGTTCTTTTGAAATTCAAAGAGGTATGAAGGATAATTTTTATGGTCCTGGAGGCCTAATACTACTTTTTGTTTGCAAAATTGAATAGAATAGGAAAAGAATATGAAAGTCTCAAATAGCCTCAGCATGAGGGGGTGAATTGGTGTTCAAAAACATCTTCAATGTTTTGCCCCTTAATAAATTATGGGTAATTGTAGATGCACCTCTTAATTTCATGTGCGCTGAGTTCCCTATCTTTGAAATTAAGAGTTTAAACCTTAAAATCTAATCCCAAAAAAAAAAAAAAAAAAAAAAGTGCATTTAAACTCCTATAAGACTGTTTTGCCTTTGATTCTGTGCATATTTTAGTCTCTTTTATTAATTTATTTGAGGAAAAAGATGGTAAAAATAGTAAATAAAAGGGGGTGCGCATGCACATGCACATCCACAATTTGTGTATATTTTATGCTGAGCCAGGCAATGTTAGGAACCACCTGGCTTATCTTGGAAATTCGCAAACAAGTTGGTTCTGCCAGTTTTCAGACAGCCAGCCAGCCAACCATTGTTTGTGTCAGCCTTAAGTTCCTGTTTTTAAGGCAAAACTACTATTTTTCATTTCGTCATTTTGATATAGTAATCTTTACAATGAATGTTAAAAAGCCAATAATTGAACGAGAACAAACTCAACATTTCATCACAAGGAATGTGTTGGAACTTGATCTTTTAAGCTAGAGAAGGGCATATTAATTACTGAATTCTGGTTTTGAACATCTTATGTGTTCATAACTTGCCATGACTGGGTATGTAAGCTAGGAAGTCATACCTTATATTCTGCCTTATATAGGTTTCAGATACGTGGAATCAAGAACTACGTTATAACCTCTTATATTAACTTGTGACCTTTTGTAATTTCTCTTCTACTTGTACACTGGAGCCCTTTAGAATGCTTGTAATTCGTGTAACTGCAGAAATCTTTTATTCATTTTATAATAAAACATTAGTATTGCATATAATCCTATCATTTAGAAAATAAAGTGGTGCTTAAATATTATCACTGGTGTTATGAATGTTCATAATAACATTAATTGAAACCACAATTTTCTTGAATGTTTATTTGAGTGAGCTAACAATTCTGTTATTAATTAGGTGGATAGTTTTGCATTGAATTGATTAAATATTTATTGTTTTAATACAATTTAATTAAAGATATGATGGGTTTATTTTACTTTATTTATTTATTTTTGTTTTTATGATGTATATAGTGTATCCTATTTATAACAAAAGACATTAGGATCCATGAAACTTGAAATCTGTGGTACGAGGCAAGTCTCAGGGTGGATAAGAGACTACATCAAATACCATATCCCATGGAAGCAGGTGTTTGATCTATTTTGTAATGTCTAATACCAATCCGGGAATCTGCCTTAACCATGTGGGGTAATATAAATTTTGGCTTCAACAAATGTCACCGAATACCTCTAATTCTAATCAGTACTTTACTCTTGTCACAGTATCTGAAAATCTTTCCATTGAATAAAATTAGAACAGTTATTTCTCTTGTTTGAACATTTTAGAAGTCCTTCTTGATAAATATTTCATTAAATGCTGTTTTGTTCTCATGGATTTCATCTGACACCACTTATATATATATATATACACACACACACACCTTTGTCTAAACATTTCCTGTTCAATTTGTGCTTTCATTTTCAGTTGAAAAACTCCTGGGAAATGTTGGTTGTCATTGATGTCAGCAGACGTGACATGTGTATTCTCAATATTATTTTGCAATAATCACTCATTTAATTTATTTCATTGTATTTATAGGCTGATGAACATGAGTCAACAACCATTGATCAAATTAAAGAAACCGAACCAGAATTTTTCCATAGAGTAACATCTGTGCTTCAGCGAGCAAAAGAAGACTTCAGCTTGTAATTTTCTTCGGTGTCCATTCTATTCTGAATTTGGGGGCTTAGAGTCCACATGGTTGGGTATTTTACGACAAAAGCCATGATCTGGTTCTCATGCTTAGCCTTTGATTTGTCTCTCCAACTTATTTGGAATCGGCCTTCCATGATGAAGACATCATTTTTGACTATGTAGTCACATCTCTTTATGTATTTTAAATTTTCAGATGTTCTTTTCATGTTGGTGACCTTTTTATGATCCTAGGCTTTGGTAAAATAGATGGCTGGCTTACTGCTGGGCTGCAGGGTACTACCCAGCGTTGATGCTACATATATGTTATACGCTTGAATTTCTCCTTTGTAAGATGCTAAATTTCTTTCAATTGATTTGAATTTGGGAGATGTTTAATCTTTTGCAGTATCTTCTGAATTTTTGGGATACATGTTAATCTAGTTATTTTTATATTTTATACTTGCTTTGTTGGCCTGCAGACCATGTTGAGAGAAACGATAAGTCCTCTTGTACCTGGTGCTGGTTATGATAATTTTCAAATATAATGGGACGGACGTTTATTAGGATGATATTGGTTTCTGCTTTGGTTTAATTTTCACATTTTATGATTAAATAACTAATGCATGAAATGAAAATAACTTCATATTAATTAGCCTCACATGAGAAGATCTAGGATCCAACTTTGATGTTTCGTAGATTATTCTTTCCTATTAAGTTTATTTGTGCATCCTGCATTTGGTTCAAAAAATAAATTATTGTGTAATTTTCTATATGCATCGTCCTTTTTGTCGTGCCATTAAAAATTTTAGTTCCTACTTAAATTTGGAAATCTTATTGGGTCAATATATTTTTGGACTGTAAATAAGAAGGGCCATTCGATTCGTGAGAGAAAATGGAGTTGAAGATACAAAGAGTCTGAAATCTGCTCCATCTTTGTTGTTCTACCTCCTCATCATGATGCGCTTGAAGGATCGTTTTGATATTGGTACTATGCTTCAGTTCTTAAGAAGATGAACGAATATCTCGTCTGGACCAGATAAAATTTGGAACATGAAATGTACCTTTGTATTTGTCTTGATGGTAATGTTAGCTGTCTAAAGAATCTTTAAATCATAGTTCAAAATTTCATCTGAGAAGTTGAATTCTAATATTTCAATTCATCTCTTCTTCATGGTACTACTAGCACGTCTTATGAGAAAGAAGAGGAGAACTGGGCGTGGGCGTCCAAGTAGTGCTAGGTGCTGGCAGTTGCATGGGTTGAGGATTATATATTATATAGGTACTTTTACGGTCTCGAACCTATTCATGATTCATCATCAAATTGATTATAAAAAATTAATATAAAAAACATTAACAATTTTGATCACTATTTGGATGAATTTAGAACGTTCAATGATCTAATCGGATCGTTCTATCATAATTACTATGGAAAACGGAGAAGAAGATGGTTAGTCGGAAATAATAGTAGAGTTACTCTACTGTGGAGTTTTTTCATGGTATTGGGGAAAAGAAAAGAAGAAGAAGAAAATACGAATAAATGAATGAGGAGTACGGGCAAAGAAAAAAAAATGAGGAGTAAATTTGGATTTGGTTTAAGAAAGATGGAAGAGGGCGGTTTTCTAAGAGAGGAGTAGTAGACAGTTATAGAACATGGGAAAGAGAAGAAGGTAAATGCTTTGCACGTAATTTTTTAAAGATAGTTTCAAGGAAAAGCAACACATAGTTATCGAACGTGGGAAAGAAGAGAAGCCGAGTATGTGACATGTATTTTTTTATAAAAAACATTAATATAAAGGGAAGAGTCGAATGAAAGAGATGCGGCTTAAATATAATAGATATATATATATATATATATATTGTGGTGAATATAAGCAATGTTGCTCTCTTATATGTATTGGTTTTAAAATTATTAGAATCATAAAAAAAAATATATATATATATATATATAAAGGCTCTCCCTTTGAGAAAATTTCTATTGGAATATATCCCTGACGATTTTTTCCCTAAATTAAAAATTATGCGGTTAATATTTTTGCCTAATATGTTGCTTCACCAAAGTGCAATTCATGTGTAAATTATTAATAATTAAATCAACATGTAAATACACATATAAACTTCTTCCCCGAAAATTCCCGCCCAAACCCAAATTGATTCGTAACATCCCAAACAACAAACAATAACTAACAAAACCAACTTTCTCAACCATAACAAAACCCCTCGCTCTCTCTCTCTCTCTTCTTGCACCCTCTCTTTCTCTCTCTCCATCTCTCTCTAAGATCCACCACCCCAAGAAAGCCATGGAAAACTCCAAACCCCCTCTTTTTGCATATCTCACTCTCCTCCTCATCCCTATCGCAGCTGCGAACCCCGAACCTGAGCTCGAACTCGAACACGAACTTGACCTTGCCACCTCAGCCCTCCGCTCTGCGGGCTACAACCTCTTCCCCAATGCCATCGCCACCACCAATCTCCGCTATCTCATCCTTTCATCCCCCAACACTACCAACCAAATTCACTCTCTTCGCTCCTCCTGACTCCTTCCTTTTCTCCCTCGATTTCTCCTCTGAAGCCGACCGCTACTTCCTTTCCCTTCTTCACCACGTCTCCCCATTCCGCCTCACCTCCACCGATCTCCTCGACATCGCCAGACATCCCGATGGGCTCCGTACGGTCCCCTCTCTCCTTCCCGGCCGCAGCCTCTCTATAAGGACAACATCTCTTAATTTCCTCCCCAACGCTTCCCCCTCGAGTTCGCTTGCCGTCAATGGGGTGAGGATAGCAGCACCGGACTTGTTTGTGGGATCGGGTATAACGGTCCACGGCTTGGACCGGATCATTCTTGGAGATGATCCAGTTTCCGGATTCGCGGTTGGAAATACAGATGGAAATGGGATATCGGAATACCAGTTGAACCAAGACGGAGACCGGAGTTTCGGGTCAATCGAGATGCGGGTGGACAATGATCAGCAGGATGGAAAGAAGCTTGGAGATGAAGCAAGAGAGGAGGAGGGTAGTAACAGCAATGGACACAATAGATTTTTCAAGTTTGGAAGTCGTCTTAGTGGCTGACTCAGCGAGTCGTCTACCACGAGTCATCTCTTTGGATACGAAGAAGATTGATGAAGGGTTTTTTGTGATAACTTTCTTTTTTCTTTTTCTTTTTTTTTTTTCTAATAAAGACATAAATCAGCCGAGTAAGTTTTCAGGCGATATCGCATCAATAAAATCAATAAAATTTCTCTTTCTTCATTGACGACTTTGTTACTTACTGTTCCTAATGGATACAGCATCATTGTTTTCTTCAAATCATGTTAGGGCATACTGAAAAATTTATCGTTTGGTGATGGTAAAGAATTTTTTTCGATTCAGACGATACACTTTTGATTACTTTTATTTAATAATCATTAACCATTTTATTTATAATCAAAACATATTATTTGTAATATCAATTAAGAATATATTTAATAATATTAAAGTTTGACGTTTAATATCTAAGAGTTTATAGATTCTTTACACATGCTCATATGGATCAATGACTTTACACATATGATATCTTATATTAACAGTTGTATTTAATGTATAGTTTGGATAACTTTTTCAGTTTAGTAAGGATCATCTTGATTGTACCCCATGTTTATCTATATATCTACGTTTCTTCTTGATATTTATATTATCTAAAAGAGTTTTGGATAATGAGATGTCATAAAATTTTTACTAATATATATTTGTTATTAATCCAGACATACTTTTTTATCTATAGGAATTTATTGTAAAAAGATATATGATTAGAAAAGTATACTTGTATATATACACCTGGATTCTACTGCAGATATTCATAGATATATTAAAATGTCTTGGCATATTATGTGCAAATTGTAACATCCACCATCCATATAATAGCTTTAAGATTAGTTTTCACCAAAATTACAACGAGAACTACCATGGTTTTAGATAATGTAAATAATTTATTATAGCCACTAATAAAGGTGCTATAACTAAGGCGATAGGTGCATAGATAAACACAAGCAACAAGAGGTTGACCAAGAAAGAGCTCACGCTTTGATGTGGTTTCATGTGGGACATCAAAAGGTGCAATGAGATGGGTGTCTAAAAGCTTCTCTGGCACAAGCCCTAATGTAGTTGAGACCGGGAAGTCAAATTCTTGGACTAGCCTCTCCCATCCTATAACTCTATCTTTTCTTCCATTGCTTTTCTTAAAAGCTAAGGTTGATTTAGCATCTTAGCACATTGCCCATTCCACTCCATTTGATGGATTATCTACTGTTCCCATCACAATCTTTTGTAAATGTAATTTCCATTTAATTTTCTAATAATATTAGATAATTATATGAATGATTGTATTTCTTGAATAGGATAGTAGGGATCTATAAGGACATAGTAGTTGCAATTGTGCATAAGGTAAGTATGATACCTTTCAAATATAAGGTAGTAGAACTCTAATTACTAAAATACCTTTTGATGAAATAACTTGAAGTTCATTAGAATTTTAAAGTTGATTTTGCTTAATAAAGAGTACTGTTATGATAGATGACCTCCTAGAAAGTAGCTGATACCAAAGACAAAATCATGCAACGTCTTGCCAAAATGGATAATATCTCAGTGGGCAAAGTTTCGGGTCATTATGGGTCGTATTAGAGCAGCTCACCGGCTAGAAGTGAGAGAGCTAAGTATTGCATAGGGTAAAGTGCGTCAGAGTGGGGGCACCTTTTGAGCTTGTATAGAGCACCTCTAATGTCCTCCTTGCGAGGTGTTGGTTCTAGACCTATGTAATAAACTTGATGAGAATGTCAGTTCTGTAAGTGGAAGAGTACGTGATATCTTTTAAATATAAAGTAGCAGAATTCTAATTATCGAAACGTTTTTTTGTGTAATAATTTGGAATTCATTATAACTCAAAAATTAAGCGTGCTCAATGAAGAGTACTTCCAGGAGGATGAAATTTGGGTCGTTACCGTAAGAAATAAAATGAGCCACATATTCATAATGGGAAACTTTCACCCTTTGGAATCATTTGGGTGTAATAGTGCTTGTATATGACTAACATATGGTTAATTTTCCCCTTTTTCTAAAGCAAGCACTAGACCGCTACATTCTTGCCATCGGAGGATAAGGTTCATGAATCAAAGCTGACATAAGTATGCTAATACTTTTTTGTATTAAAGAGAATACACATTTATATATTTGGAACAGTTATTTTCAGTGGAAGAGTACGTGATATCTTTTAAATATAAAGTAGCAGAATTCTAATTATCGAAACGTTTTTTTGTGTAATAATTTGGAATTCATTATAACTCAAAAATTAAGCGTGCTCAATGAAGAGTACTTCCAGGAGGATGAAATTTGGGTCGTTACCGTAAGAAATAAAATGAGCCACATATTCATAATGGGAAACTTTCACCCTTTGGGAATCATTTGGGTGTAATAGTGCTTGTATATATGACTAACATCTGGTTAATTTTCCCCTTTTTCTAAAGCAAGCACTAGACCGCTACATTCTTGCCATCGGAGGATAAGGTTCATGAATCAAAGCTGACATAAGTATGCTAATACTTTTTTGTATTAAAGAGAATACACATTTATATATTTGGAACAGTTATTTTCAGTGTGTACATTGAATTATAAAATTTTTCTGTGATATAAGAAGGGATTTGAATTTATCAATTTTTTTTCCTTTATTAACAAATCAATGATTAATATCACTTAAATTCTTGAAATACTCTTTAATATTGTTATCACATCTTCTTCTTTTAGTCTTAATAATTGATTATATATGTCAGCATCTTGTGAGGTAAATGGTGTAAAATAAAGAAAACATAAATGGAGATGATCTATTTCCTATAAAAAACACTGAGTTAAATGTAGACAATTTGTTGGGATTTTCAATTTTTTTTTCACTTTACAAGCTTTTGTTATTTTAATAGTTACATAACTTTAGATAACTTCAGGTTTTGCACATTTTCACTTTAAATAGTGACATTATTATTTTCGATTACACAGCTTAAATTTCACTATTTTTTCAATTGGGATACCAATATTAATTTTTTCACTTATTGGAGTTCTAATGAAAATAGAGAATTCATTAGATATGCCGCATTATCTGTAGTTTATCTAGTTGGCAAAATAGGCAGAAATCACAAATACATCCCTTAAATTATAAAGTGAAAATGTATTAAATTTATTTTATGTGACTAAAACAATAGAAATATATGGGTATGAAATAAAAACCCATATGGCTCTATAATGAAAAAAGAAATAACACATGTATACAAAATAGAAATACAAGAAATTATTACATCTGGAACATAAAAATTTTAAATGATGAAGTATCATAAGTTTTGGAATAAGTGGAATTATAAGTATGATAATATATATAACTCCATAACAAAAAAACATAGTACTAGTGTAATTAAAATTATGATCTTTACTGGATGATGATCCAAATAGATTGCATGAACCAATTGGTAGCGTAGTAAGTACTAATAATATTTACATATGTGGTTCGAGTAAAAATAGATAAATAATTCTAATTTTTGTTTAGTATTTGCCTACCACTTAACTCATCAATACACGATGTGCAAGTATCAATGGATTTTTTTATCCTTACCGTTACTTGAGCTTAGATTTCTTGTGGGGTCAATATTGGCCTCCCACAGCCATCTTTTTAAAAAATGGGAACATCAAGCAAATCCCGAGGATACTTCTCATCGACATCATCATATATAGCAGATTGTTTCCTCTATCGTTAAATTCTCTTTTATATAATTGGTTCATGCAAGCTATTTATAGTCATCATGGTTTGCTTCACTATTTTTTTCGTGGCCATCCAAGTCAAGACCTACTAAAAAAGGAAAATAATGAATGATGCAAAACGCACATGCATACTTGAGCACATGGAATATTGATCGCATCAACGTGTTGTTCTTCATTGATATTTGGTCCTTTATCTTCTTTTTATTCTCTAAAATTGCCTTATCCTAAACACCAATTTCCTTATAACGTTTCCGCAATAGTGTGTGGAAGCCAATGCACAAATTCACTTGACTATTCTCTAAGGTCTTGCATTGATTGAAGACATAGTTGACAAGACAACTCTTTTATTATGGAGCCAATTATGCTTTAAAGGGCATAGTATTTCCGAGGATAAGACTCTCCTCATTTTCTTCCATTGCTCATCAAAAGGTGTAAAGTAAGGAACCATTGGAAAAAAGCATGCGAGGCAAATGAAAATGAACTATAATGTCCTAAATATAAGGGTGAGTATGGTTCACCATTTGTCCATATAGACATGTTAAAACTCAAGACTTGCTAGAAACCATAGTTAATAGCCATCATAACATCAAACACCCACAAATCACATAAACTGCAAATCAACACCTGCATAAAATTCAACTCTGTACTTGCTTCAGAGTAATCACAAACCTACTTGTCACTAATACTAGATGGCTTATTAGTCTATCAAACAAAATCAATAATACCAACCAATAAATGATTGAAGTCTATCCCCTAACATAACACACTAGTACATGTAAGTATAAACCACAATCATACGCACATATATATAAGAAGTCCCTATCTCCAAAAGACCAATAAACTAATATAATCATCGGTTGGGCAATCCTTACCATTAGTATCACTCCCATAGTCAACTACCATGTCATACGAGATAGATAAAACCTAACAAAACTATCATATGAACCTAACAAGAAGAAAAGAGTGGGCTAGAGCCCAATACACTAATACCTAGGGGTGGGCACAGATTAGTTTAGTTCAGTTTTTCCTAAAACCAAACCAAATCAAACCTTAATATACTTTTTGGTTTTTCTTCCATCACAAACCAAACCACAAAGTAACGGTTTGGTTCGGATTAGAAAATTTTTAAACCATTAAATAACGGTTTGGTTCAGTTTAGATTATACATTAAATCAAAATTCTAATTAAAAATTTTCTTTGTTCTATTTTTTTTATATTTGTGTAGATACTTAAATATTTATATCATTTTACAAAATTTATATTATTAACCATAACAAAATACTTTATGAATTCATCATACTTTTAATCTATAGTTCACTATAAAATCAGTTATCCATCAATAAAATACATTCATGAACCAATACATAGTAAGTTATAATTTATAATTTTTAATAGAACCATCAAATCAATTATCTACCAATAAATTTAGCTAAAATAAAAAATCATCTATCAACAAAATTTATTAACGAATAAAATAATCCGCTAACAAAATATATTAAACAATTAATACATAATAAGATTTTGTAACTAAACAAATAAATTTCATATTTTATAAAGTTGAAAGCTATTAAAAAAAATAGTTTATCATCAACAAAAAAGTACATATCATGAGCCTAAAAATAATTTAAAAATTAACAAGTTAATTTTAATCAATATTCACCAAATAATAAATATCAAATGAAATCACATGAACATATAGTAAAATATTTTATATTTTTCTAAAACGGTTTGACTCGGTTTTACGGATTGGTCTGGTTTACCTTCCAAACCAAACTATAAATTTGCGGATTTGTTCAGATTGGAAAAATTTTAAACCAAACCATTAAAAAAACCATATTTTCGGTTTGTATTGGTTCGGTTACAAATCGGTTCGGTTCGATTAGTTTTTTTGCCCACCCCTACTAATACCACACTCACATGTGCATCACATGTGCATAAACATACAAAAGCCAATCATATATGCATTCATCAAAAAGTATGTAGCAAACATTCAATTGCTATCTTTGATTAGACATGCAAGCAACAATGGGATAACTTACTATCCTGATTTACACACACACACACACACACCACACACACACTCTCACACTCATATAATACATATATACGATGTTGGGTACTCTTCAACATTTACGAGTTCATGAGTCACCTTGATTTATCTAAATCATCTCCAACTGCAACTCCATGCAAGGATGATATCGCGCAAGGATTATTAGGGTTTCACATTAGCATTACTGATACTCCCGATTCACTAAGCATAAGTAAGTACAAACAACACATCATTTTAGAGCCAAGTGGTGATGATCTACTTCTTCAATTTTTACCCTAGCCAAGTATAGCTAGCTAACAAGGTAAAAGCATACCTAAGGATAGTATCCTACACTCTATTACTTCTATAATATCTGGTGTTAAGACCATTTACACATACTTTGAGTATTATGAGATATTTTGAGTTTTATTTGGTTATTTGATATCGAAATTTACACATTTTGAAGAAGTTGTACTGAATATGACCATATTAGGAGGTCATGTTTTAGACACTACCCCATGCTAAGGTCATTTTGGGGTCTTGTTTCTCTATATGACCTATGTACAAGTTCATGCAAAGGTAACGTGAGTCTTAGAAGCTCAACATGACTTGAACACAAGCTCATGCGAGGGTCGTGTTTCTCAATACGACATATACATGAGCTTATGCTGGGGTTGTGCTGGCCTAATAACATCACTTTCGTAATTTTCCTTCAATTCATTCATAAAATTTGATTTTTTCATTACAAAAAAAATTCAATTGTTACCTTATACACTTGCGATATATCTACCAAAAACTCTTTCAAAGTAAAAAAAGCCAACATACCTAACAGCTAATAACACCCATGATAAGAGATTAACATCAATAGTACATTACTTACTTATAATTACTTTGAGATTATATTCTTTAACCCTCCAAGATGCTATTACAATTCTTCTATAACATGTATAAAACACTATCAAGATTCTATATATATCTTTTAGACATGCAAATCATCAAATTATAAAATGTTACTTGAACTTGCTTTTGTTTAACTAAATCCTGCTGCCTTTGTCATGTAATGAAACATATCCCCTTTGAAAAATACTTAGAATATGTCCTTTGTGTCATTTTCTTAACCAAGAATTACAAAAAATACAAGAAAGAAACATTGCTAATATAATTTTGGTGATAATTGCTTTTTAGGATAGTAATTGCGTCTTTAGAGGATGATGGAATTGTTGTTAAACTGAGTTATCCTACATCTGATTTTGATGAGAGTAAAAGTTATGTAAATCTTTTGTAAACACACTTCTCTCAAATAATATTGATATCATAAGGAAAAATATATATTAAGAAATCTGTGTTGTATGTGCATATATGCTTTGTTTTTATGATTATAGGAATTGCATCAGCGAGTTGGTGCGTATTAGATTGGTGAGACGATTCAGAAGAACAAAGAACAATCTTGACCAAGTGAGCTTTTTCAAGGGCACAACAAAGAAGTAACAAGGCGCGAAGCTTGAACTAGCAAGCCGTTAGGAGATTGCACCAGTGAATCGGTTAAATTGACTGTTGCGCGCATTTAATGTTGTCATCTATCAGATGTTATCACTAACTGACATTTTTACTTTTGAAGACTATCAATATAAATTCCTTTGGAGATTTAGAAAACTTTTGGAAGAGCTTTCATTTGCAAACAAACAAATCAAGAATCCTTTTTTATTGTTCTCTTGTTTATTACTTTGTAAGTTCTAAGAAAGAGAGAGAAAATCAATCTTAGTGCTTTTTTTTTTTTGGGTAACTTTATAAGAGAGCACTACAAAAAGATAAGGAAACATTTTATTTCTTGAGTGTTGTAATTTGTGTACTGCTCTATTTGAACATTTGAGCTTGAGATTAATAAAGTATGTGAATTCCACTAATTGGAGGCGATTGTGGGATTGTGGAAAGCAGGAGGCGGGTCGAATTCCACATTAAATCTAGGCTTATTTCTTCTTGACCTCTCTTTAATGTTGCTTTATGTACTCTATTATTGTCATATCTACTGCTATTAAAGTTTAAATTGATCTATTGCACAAAAAAAAAAAAAAAAATCATTGGTTGAGCATTTTAGGTCAACTACTCAATTCACCCCCCCTATTGAGTATTTTCGAGTGCATTTTCATTTGGTCTAAGATCTTGATCTCTATTTTCTTGTGCCTAATCGAATATAGAGTAAAGAGCATGACATCAAATGCACTAGGGTTTTTAGAAGGTCAAGCTATTAATAGATCACCACTTCTAAGTGGGGGAAACTACCCCTATTAGAAGTGTAGAATGAAAATCATTCTAAAAGCTTAAAATAGCTTAATATGGAATGTAATAGAAAATGACCCTTTGACTGTTGAAGGAAAAGAAGAAAAAGATTATAAAGAAGAAGATTGGAAAAAATCAGATCTAAATGAAATAGCTGTGAACATATTGCATTGTGGACTAAATGAAAAGGATTTCAATAGAATACATACATGTAAATCTGCTAAAGATATATGAGATCAATTAGAAAAGACTTATGAAGAAACTTCAAGAGTAAGAGATACAAAAATAAATCTTGTGTGGACAGTTTTGAAAATTTCAAAATGCTTCCAAACAAATCTATAGATGAGATGCATAATAGATTCATCAACATCATAAATCCCTTAAGTGTGCTTGAAAAGAATTTCATTAATGTGGAAATAAATTCAAAACTACTCAGGTTCCTACCCAAGGATTGAGAAGCAAAGAGAACTGTAATTGAAAAAGCACGAGATTTAAGTGCTATGAGAAAAAGGGAACTCCTTAGAGCACTCAAAACACATGAGCTAATTAAGAAGCAAGGAGAAGAATCAAGCAAGGAGGCTATTGCCTTAAAAGCTACAAGTCATGACTCCAGTGATGATAAGGATTATGAGAAGGAGGTTACTGATAAGATCATATTTTATACAACTTGTTGATATTCAAAATAGCTAGAATGGATACTTGTTTTGGTTAAAATTCATGTTTCAGGTCTAATTTGGACAAAGAAATCAAAACAAGAAACTTTAGAGTGAAAATTGGAAAAATTCAAGGATACGCCGACTTTTCAGACTTCAAAGCCACCGACGTTTAGACGGCTTACAAGATGCACTCACTCAAAGCCGTTGCTTACACTGCCAGCTTTGCCAGCCTTAACTCAACCAATTTTATGCCTCCTGAAAGCTGCCGGCGTAGAAGATGAATAGGCCAGCGTGCATTGAAGGTCGGCAGCTCAGAACTCAAACGATGCCAGTGCAAAAGGAGTTACAACCTACACCGGCTACTAAGCCGCCTGCATTGAGGCAGTGTAGATCAAGGATCAGAAGCGACAAGTAGATAACACATGCTTGGAGGCAAATGAAAAGACCAAATTTGATGGATTGTCTAAGCTGGCATCAAAGCCGCCGGCTTTGGGACGGCTTTCGTTATAAATTGGTCCAACCTTTCATTTCTCATCATATACGCCGGCTAGATCTATATCTAAGCCGCCGGCGTAGAAGCGGCCTACCCTTGTAACCGAAGTTGAGAGCTGCCAGTGCACTACTTGAGTAAAGAAGAAAATGGCTTTACGCTGTCTGTAAGCCGCCGGCGTAGAATCTGTAACTGCCGGCGTACGAAGTGAAACTGCAATTTTCCATTAATGCTTTGCACGAAATTTTTCCTATAAATAGGGGTTCTCCCCCCCTTCTAGTGGAAAAAGCACAAGCAGAAGCAAATAGAGAGTACTTCAGTATACAAATAGTTTTAGTATTTCATAGAGATTTGTGAGAGAATTGAGCTTTCAAGGATTGTAATTGAAGATTGCGATATTTAAATTGGTGATATCTAATCTCTTTCTTATGCAATTCATTTATCTAAATTATCTATTTATAATGTTATCAATTACATATTCTTATTTGATTATTGAATCATCATCCATGAGTAGCTAAACTTTTCTTTGTGAGAAGTGATGAAATCCTAATTTTGCTAAAATGATTCTTGAATTTATATTATAGGATTGTTAGAATTATGGAATATTTGTATTGAATCCTAATTATCTATTTTATTTCTAATTAAAATTGAATTGATAAGAATTCTGATGATTTAGAAAAAGAATTAGGATTAATAGGAATTCATGAATTGAGATTAAACAATAATTGTGGAAGCAATTAAGTATAATATTAATTTAGAAATTGTTCCATGTACTTCATGCAATATTTTATTTTAATTTCTCACTAAGGAATTAGGAGAAGTTAATTCAGGATATTAGACAATTATAGAATTGGAAGATTTATAATTGTAAATTTGATTCCATTGATAATTTGTATAGCGGAAGCTAATAGATTATTTGATGGTTTACTAAAACTTGATAGTTTTAGGTCTTACCAATTTCTTACAAATATCCATAATCCTAATTGTTCATATAATATAAATTCAGCATGATTAGTAAAGATTAGGATGGATTCTATTCCTTCCCACATTCATCTTATATAACTTCTCACAATCTCATTGCACTCATAGTAGATATAATTGATTAGTTATAGTTAACTGATACATTTTGATTACCTAAATATTAGTAAAAGCTAATATCAATCTAGTAGTTAATTTAGTCCTTGTGGGAACGATACTCAACTCACTTCTATATTACTTGATCAAGACCCAGTACACTTGCTGGTAATATCTGAAATTATATACACATTCTAATCAGATCAGTTACCTTAATGGCCAAGAAGTTCAGGAAGTTTATGAAGTTTAATAACACAAAAAAAAAAAAAAAGAAAGGATGATGGCAATAGCTCATTAAGATAGAAAAAAAGGAAAAGAATGATGTGATAACCTGCTACAAGTGTCACAAAGTAGGACATATTCAACAATACTGTCTAATGCTCAAGAAAACATCTAAGGGATCCAAAAAAGAAGCTCTCATCACCACTTAGAATGATGACGACTCAAGTGACTCGGATGGGAATGTGTTTTTTATGGCATTAGGTGATGAAGTAAGTTCTCTATCTTCTCCTTCTTATAATGAAATTTATGATATGTATAAAAAATATTTAGTATGTTGATAAAAGTAAAGAAAAGAATAGAATTCTTAAAACCTTGATGAAAAAAGTAGGAGAAGATCTAGATGAATTTAAAAGTGAGTATGAGGAGGTTAAAATAGAAAATGAAAAGTTGCATGAAGAAAATGATATTTTAAAATTGGAAAATGAAAAGATGAATGATATATGTAAGAAGCTATAAAGAAAAAAAATGATGAATTGAGCAAGATTAATAAAAGATTAACAATTAAGAATGATTTACTTGATATTAAAGTAAAAACCTTAAATAGTGATGATAATATTGCATGTGCTAGTAGTAGCAATGATGAAGTTTTAAAAGAGCTAGAAAGACTAAGGAATGAAACTATTCTATTAAAAGCTACTTTAGATGATTAAAAAGCAACTGTAACCAAGTTCATCAGAGGGAAAAAGAACTTGAACACATTTCTTGGAAATCAAAAGTGTGATTTAAACAAATATGGAATTGGCTAAAACAAAGAAAGTAGTTGCAAGTCCCATAAAACAAGATTTGTAAAAGCCACTCATGGAACATGCAACTATTGTGGCAAAATTTGGTCATATTGCACATAATTATGCAATAAGAAGAGCCATGCATTTGAATCACAAAAGCAAGCTAGTTTAAGTTCTTAAAAGAGAAATCCTTGTTACACCTCACTAAAAAAGACTCAAACTCAAATGAGTACCAAAGAAATAATCCTCTATTTTATAGGAATCTTCATGTGGAAACAGCAAATGGTAATTGGACATTGGTTGCTCTAGACACATGATTGGATATGCAACCCAGTTAACAACTTTAGACTTGAAAAATCAAGGAAATGTTACCTTCAGAGACAATTGAAAGTCAACCATTCTTGGTGAAGGTAACATTCTAGTAGACAAAGATTTAATTATTAAGAATGTGCTTTTGGTTGATGGTTTGAAACATAATTTACTTAGTGTTAGCTAATTGTGTGATAATGGTTTTAGAGTAACATATCTTGCCAATAAATGTTCTATTGAAAAAATTGACAGCAATCAAGATTATTTTGAAGGGTATAGACAAAGAAACATTTACGAAATCAATCTAGATGATTTAAAATCATCAAATGAAAGTTGTCTTTACTCTAAAAATGATAATAGTTGGCTATGGTAGAGAAAATTGAGACATGCTAGCATGGATGCAATTTCAAACTTGTTAAAAAGAATCTTGTCAAAGGTTTACCAAAAATAAATTTTCAAAAAGGCAAGGTTTGTCTAGCATATCAATAAAGAAAGCAAACTAACAGTTCCTTTAAGTATAGGGATGCTGTTTCCACTTCTAGGCCATTAGAACTATTGTATATCGACTTATTTTGTTCTAGTCAAACTCTAAGTTTGGGAGGAAAAAAATATGCCTTGGTTATTGTCAATGACTTTACTAGATATAAATGGACTTTCTTCCTAGCATCTAAAAATGAAACAAATATTTTTTTTAAGATATTGCAAGAAATTCTAAAATGAAAAATGTTTTAATATTGTAGTTATTCGAAGTGATCATGGAAGAGAATTTGAAAATTATGAAATGGATGATTTTTGTAGTAAATATGGAATTGAACATACTGTTTCAGCACCTAGAATTCCACAACAGAATGGTATAGCTAAAAAAAAAAAAAAATAAAACTTTAATTGAAATTGTCACACCCCGAAGGGTACCTAAACGTGGCAGTCCGCTGTACACAATATTAAAGCCTAAGAATGACCACCTCAGTCACGCGAAGGCTTCCATACTATGTACAAGGCGTCTAATACATGGAGGAGACTCATCGGAGTAATACCTTTTACGTTGATATAGCTTGAGTAACAATGTAAAGGAAATACAAATTTACTATACTTCAGATACAAATCACTACACTTCAAAATACAAATCATTCAACTCCAATTACATTCATCCACAGACTTCCCTACATAAACTATTACAAGACAAATCATAAAACTAGCAGATAACTTCAAACATTCGTATTCCTTGCCGAAATCCCAAAGTCATTCCCGACTTCAACCAATTCGGTCCCCACCTTGCATTCTTGAGATAACCTGTTCATTTAAACAACTATTGGGGTATAAGCTATACTAGCTTAGTGAGAATTCCCTTAATTCCGTACCATAACAAACAAGTTATAATCAGTCATATGCTATGCATGAACAAACACGTGAGCAAGCAATTATGCATGGGCATCCGGAACCCACACACAGAACGGATTTACGCCCTCCGTATCTTGGGTTAGGAATGGTATTGAGTCTACACGACCGCATCTAGTCCCCAAGCCCTCGGCTCTTAGCACTCGACTCGGCTAGGCTCATCCAAGAATGCATCCACATGCGCCTTAGTACCCCTGAATGAGCTCTGGCACCGGGTTCGTTATCCAAACGAGTCATCCACGGACCATACCGATCGACCTGCGTAGGAGTAGCATGCTACCAAATGCAATATGTCCAATGCGATGCATGACCAATTTAATTTTTGCTTAGGTCAAAAATATTTATACATTCTTTAGAGTGACCAATCCATATCACACATATAACAGAAATAACATGAACGGTGCAGTTATCCAATCAAATCGTGGTTTCGATATGCTTTAGTATTCTTTGGCACACATTCATCACAGTCTCATCATATATCCCATCCCCATTCATATCGATTTTTATCTTGTTCCTATAGTTCTAATGCAACTAACTACAATCACAATCAAGGTAACAAAACAAGGAGAAAACTCACTCGGCCATTGGATCACCGGTCTTCTAGTAATAATAATTCGGTGGTAGGGAATCGTCGATCTCGGGATCTCCTAAAAAGGAAGAAATACTCTAATAAGTATTTCATCACTTAACTAATCCAAACTATCTCATTCAAACTATCAAATTCGCAATTCGCGTCCTAAGCGGGAATTCCAACTTAAAACGGCCATAACTTGGTCATTTTAACTCGGAATCTCGCAAATTATATATCGATTTCTATCTACTTCGAAAGATCTATCTATTTAATATTATTTTCAAGTTTTGAAAACTTTGAAGCTTCGAAAAGTTCGGATCAGATTAGGGCAGCAACAATTTTCAACTTCCGAAAAGTAGTTTTGTAAATATTTGTAATGTTCCTACTATATAGATTGGCTATACATGCAATATGAATGATTTCCTAACATGAATGACATGAGATGAGCTTAATGTATGCATGATCTTGATGATTTTTGCTAAAAGGAAATTTTATAACTTTTTATCTTGCAAGACCATAATAACAACTACTTATGAAAAATCTAGTTTTCTAATCTTTGATCATTTCCATTTGTTTTGGATTTATTACTTAAGAAAATATAATTATTTTTGTCAAAATTGAGTCTTCATTATATATATCACTTATGACCTTCATTTCTACATAAAAATTTCCATTTTACACTTTGTAAACATGTTTTCACATATGATTTACTCAAAAATCCGAATTTTAGAAAATTCACTTTTTGAATGATTACTTTGGGAAAAACTTGTTTAATGCATTAAAATTTAAGACTTCACTATATTTATTGTCTAAGGACTTCATTTAACACATAAAACTTGCAATTTGAGCTCATATACTAAGTGATTACATATGCATCATCTCAAATTACGAATTTGACAATTTGATCACTAACTCAAAATTTTCCATTTTAATTCCATTACTTGTTTTACACATTACTCATGCCTAAACTCATTTTAACTTGTAAAAATCATTGCTCAATGATATCTATTACCTATATACTTCATTTTTCACATAAAACATGAGTTTTGGAGTTGATACATGGGTTCTAAAAATTGGTCTTGGTTGGGATCCGAATTTACAAAATTCATTTTTGGTTATATCTTTTGATAAAATCTATCTAAGCTCATGAAAATCCATTCCTTACATATCCTATCCTAAGAGCCTTTCATTTCTTAAATAAAAACTTCATTTTTGAGTTGGTAAACATGTTTTTAAAATAGGCCTTGGCCAAAATCCGAAAATAGAATTTTTATTTTGAAAATACTTTTGATATTCTTGTAAAAAGAAGTCTTGATGATATACATATATTAAGCCTTATTTTCTTAAGTAAAATTTACATTTTGACACTTGGAAAGTGGTTTTTAAATATTGGTCTTGCCAAAATACGAATTTCACAAATTTTGTTCAAGTTCAAATCTAAGATCTACACATAATATGAACATACACCTAGATGAAACCCATGAAAACAAACTTTAAACTCATAGATCTAAACTTTGCTCATCAAAATTACTCATTTATGTTATCTATACCCTAAGCCCTTCATTTTAAATGAAAAATACACATTTTGAAGTTGAAAAACCACTTTTCTAACTATGGTTCCATTTTCATCCGAATTTTCAAAATTGATTTTTGTTGAAAACAAAATAGATCTTGGGTTTCCTACAACTTTCCTACCATCATCAAGCTATAGCAAGTTGTTCATGAACATAAACAAAGATCTAATGCATCTATGAACTCAAAACTTTAGATCTAGTTTTCTAAACTAGTTTTACATGCATGAATCACTAAGATAGACATGTGGATGCTAGATCTATGCATAAATCATAAGGAATAACAAAAATAACAACTTAAATACAAGATCTATGGCATAAACAAAAATCAAAGCTATAAAAAGTTAGATCTACATATATATCAACTTTAAACAAGAAAATAATTGAAATACAAGATAATAAAAGTAGAGAAAAGGAGAGTTTCATTTTTG
The DNA here is from genome assembly GCA_024138025.1 of Combretum micranthum. Taxonomy (NCBI): domain Eukaryota; kingdom Viridiplantae; phylum Streptophyta; class Magnoliopsida; order Myrtales; family Combretaceae; genus Combretum; species Combretum micranthum. The sequence goes on along the minus strand of JAMXBD010000081.1, from coordinate 1,897,398 downwards.
GCATCATCATCCTAAGCTTTTAAGCTTATGGAAGGTCATTTGATGCATGAAACCTTCATTACACTTTACCTATATCACCTATGGAGCTTTGAAGAAGATTTGCTTAGAAATCTTTAAGAAATATGTGGAAGCTAATGGAAGGTGTGGGGGCAGCTTGTTTTTCATAGAAGAACAAGAGGAAAAGAAGAAGAAGAGAGGAAAAATGAGAGAGAAAGACTAAAGAATGAAAGAGGGAAAGTGAGTAAATGAAGGAGAGAGAGAAAATGAGTGTTTTAATGAATTAAAGAAGAGAAAAAAAAAAAAACAAAGGCAGCCAATAGAGTGCTGCACGTGAATCTTAAGGGAGGAGAGAGAGAGTTTTGTTGAATTTTGACTTGAAATTAATTTGTGTAATAAATGTGTATGGTAGCTTCTTTAAGAAGGAGTAGAAAATAATTATTTTAGTCAAATTATGATTAAATAAAAGGACAATGGCAGCAAAGATGGGTCAAAAATCTGCCATGAATTGTGGGATTATGTGTAGAAAGATTGAAGTGAAAAGGAAGTGATATGTGTAAGGTGTACTTGAAGGTATGGGTTGTAAAAGTACTTTATTAATAAAATAAATTAAAATAAAATAAAATTAGAAAATTTATTCCAAATATTTGTAGCAGATTTTTCATAATTAAATTTAAATAATTATTTGAATTATTTTAGTATTTTAACAAATATGTTACCGGTATGATCAAAATACGCGATTATGGGCTATAAATAATATTTTTATAACCCGAAAAATTCTAAAAAATTATTTTATGAAAATATAAATATTTTTCAATTATTAAATTAATTTATTTTATTTTTAGTATCGGATCTTAAACAGAATCTGATCCCGTAAAGACCCGAAACGAACTAAATTTTAGAAAAACAAAATTTTCTATAACATGTAAAATATTTATCTAAAAATATAAGGCTTTATAAGAATAATTTTTTTAATGAAATAAAAATGAATAGTGCAAAAGACTAATCAATTACCGGTAATAACGGAAATACGATAAAAAGGTTATAACTGTAACTTTTATAACCCGAAAAATTATATAACTGATATATTTGGAAATATTATGAAATTACGTGTCTAACGGTACTATCGGTATATTTTTGATATCTCGAGCCCCGGGACACGCTTTTCGAAGTCTGTATCCGAACGGGTTAAAAATAGGTCAAAAATTTACCAATCTGGTAATTATAAACGAACTTATATTACTATGAGCTATTCTATATATTTAAACTACATCTCGGCCTCTAGGGTTAGGGGCGCTAGATTGCCGAACTTAGGCTATTGCATTCCGGTTAGGGTTTCGGGTGATTTTCCGGTTTAGACCTTTGCCAATTTGGAAACTGATATTTATGTTTATATAACATATTTAATTTGAGAAATTTATTTTAAATTTTATTTTTGTAAGTATTTAATATCTTTTAACGTTTTCGGAATTTTTGAATTGGGTTTAATTTCCGAAAGTTAATCGTTATTTACTTTTTAATAATTCGTTTTTGGGATCTATATTACCCGATTTTATAAATCGGGTCACGTATGGAATTTGTCGTATGTAGTGGTTTTGGAATTGTAGTATGTTGAGTTCTTACTTTGTTTTTGAGAATTCTTATTTTTCCAAGATCGGAATTTTTCGAATTCATTCGTGATTTAAGACTAGTCAAATTCGGTTTTAATTTGGAGTGATTTTTAGGGTTTATTTTCGAAGTTCATCTGAAAATTATTTATTGAAATTTTCCGGGGCTTACAGAAATAGCTAAAACCGTATTGTATGAAAACAATTTACCTAAATGCTTTTGGGCTAAATTTGTTAACACTGCATACTATGTATCTAATAGAGTCTTCATTAGACCAATTCTTAAGAAAACCTGATGCGCTCAAACCGATCGTATCAAACTTTAAAATTTATAATCCCAGAATTAATCCTACGATCGAGCAAAGGCAAGTATACCTTTTCGAAATAGTATATGATTAAAATCAGGTATCGTCCTCAGGAATCTAAAAATCAATTACTAGTGTTACCCTTTCTCCACTATTTAGTCTAATTCTTAAAGTGATATGTATTATCATCAACTATTAATCAATTAATCTAATTAACCCTAAAATCTTTATAAATACTTTAAAGAATTATAATTAATCACAAGATATGCAACATAACCCTCATCTTGTTCCACCCTAAACCCTAATTTTTCGTAAAAAGAGATATTGATTATTTACTCATTCATACCCTGCACTGCATGAACTTCCTTTTTAAACTAAACTCTCCCTCGAGTTGATCAATTCCTAATCTTGCATAAATTAATAGAAACCTCTTTCTAACTAATATCAATGTAAGATTGCATTAAAGAGCCTAGTTCATACACAAAGATCAAATCTTTATTGCAGCAAATCAAAGTTTCTCTATCTCTAGATGAAACATGTGATTTTCCTATTCATGAAGATCCAACTTACTAGATAAAACCTCTTTCATCTAATAAGAATCATATATGTAATTAACCTTGCGCATAAATCAATCACAAAACAAAATAATACATGAATAGATGCAAAGGTATAAACTTTTTCATTAATCAAAAGCAATTCAATTCATACGGGTTTAGGGTTTCACAAGATTTAGGGTTAGAGTCTACTCCTCCATGGAATTTACAAGAAAAACACAATATCTAGAGAAGTAGAATGGAAACATGATGTAGAAATACAACCCTTGAAGAATCTTGTGATAATCCCAATAATCAAGCAATCTTTCTCCTTAAGTGCGTCTTTTCTCTCCTAGGGCTTTTAATGTACGGCTCCCGATCCCCAAATAAATCAATAAGGCGGCTATTTATAACATAGGAAAAAGTCGTGCGTGCACAAGGGGTCTGCACGGCCGTGCTCGGGGCCGTGCACAATAAGAAAATTGGATTTTTAACATCTTTGAATTCTGCACGGCCTTCTGCACGGCCGTGCACGGGGTTGTGCAGAACTTAAAATCTTCTTTTTCTTCTCGGATGTAGTTAATTGCTCTTGCACTGCCTTGTGCACTCCTTGTGCAGCTGCTAAGGCAGGAATGAAGATGCTTGCTGGTCACCTTTTTTCCTTGCACAATCTTCTGAATGGCCATGCATGAACGTTGTGCACACTTGAAAATCACCACTTTGTAGCCTTTGTTAATTCCTTCCTTGTTTTTGCTCAAATCATCCATAAATCTTCCAAATGAGTACTTGAACTCTGAAAACACAAATATTCGACAATTAAGTATCTTTTTCTCAAGAATTTCTCATAGAATTGATGCAAAATTATATCAATTGAGTATAGAAAATATGGGTCTTTTAGCACTTATCAAACATCCCCACACTTAATCGTTTGCTTGTCCTCAAGCAAACAACTAAGACAATGAAGATCTGTCATCAAACATACTCAAAACGTTTAATAATCTCTTCAGATTATACGACTCACTTTGTATCTATAGCTCAAACCCATTACATAAATGTAATTAACATAATAAAATCAAAATTCTAAGATTAATCCAAGTAAGTCAAACATATTTTTCAATTAGTAATAGTTCCTAAAGTCGTAAAATAAACACGAAGTCAACAATAGTGAAAGAGACCTAGTTACATTTCATCTCATCGAGTGAATATAAAAAAATTTCAACGACTTCTCGAAGCATAACAATCTAGAGTGAAAGTAGTTGCATCAGTTCTTCCCCTGGATTTCCTTCTTTTATTTTAAATCTCTTTATGATGTATTAGAGCCTTCAGAGGGATGAGTTTTAGCTCATATCTTTTCTTTTCTTTTCCTCTGGACGGGTTTTTGCCCGCATCTTTTCAGCTCAAAATGTTTCAAGTTCAGAAATCGAACTTATGCCATTCCTTCCTTCTCGTCATGGTGAGTTCATTGAGTCGGCACATCCCGGGCTCATCACCCAAGTGACCAGGTTTTGAAGGGACCCCAAAGAACTCTCTCTCACCCTAACATTCAAGGTTGGATACTCATAACTCAAATACTCGAGTCATTGGAGTAAAATATAAGAAGCTTGTGTAGTTAATAGCGGGGTCAGACTTCACTCTTCTGAGGGACCAAAGCCGCCCATATCAACTAAGCTTTTAATAATCAATTCAGTATAAAGATCAATAGAGATTAATTCTAAAAAAAAGATCACCAAGTGATGAATTTCATATGCTCTTTCACTAAAGATTAGAAATGTTCTCAAAATTTTTGAAAAGAATTTATACAAATCAACAAGTTCAGAACCATAACTATTGAACTTTCAACTAAGGACTTTGATTCACTTTTAGACTCTAAATTCTATTACTAATTAGCAAGTAAGCTTGCCCCACTTAGATTTTATCTTACAATTTCAATTAACTATATTGATCACAAAATAGGTGAGTACGATACTATATAAGTCACTTTCATCGTAATTCATATATTATATGTATATATCTTCTTTCGAATTATTTTCAAGATCTATCAGGTCATAATTGGTTTTAAAGCACAGTTGCAACCTGAACATGTCGGGATTTTTAATCAAGATTACACAATTAATATGATCCAGTGCATAAAAATGTATGCTCAAGACTCAAATTTTCTTTTGTAACTGCCCATATTAACATCCCACACTTAATCGTTTTGTAACTGCCCATATCCCCACACTAGTGTGAGACATTGTCCTCAATGTCTTGGCAATAAGACAAATAAAGAAAGAGAAGAACACGAGAACTTCCCCGGTCGTGTAGAGGGTTGATCATGATATTGACGCAACCGAAGGGAAAAGAGAAAATCGATATGAAAGTTCAGCATCAGCATTAATCTGGGGACCCAAAATAGATCATGCCTGAAGACAAAACCAAACAAAACAAAAAAAACAAAAAGTAAAGGTAACAGAAGTTAGCCTATCCTGAAGTCTAAGTAGGAATGCCGAGAAGGAATATGTCAAAAGTAGGAGCTGTTCCCAAAAGTTGGGTACTAAAAAAAAAATACAAGTAAGAGATAAAAGCAGAAGAAACATAGAAAATAGAATCATTTATCTCCATCGGTGTCCTCATCATTAGAGCCACTAGGGGACTCGTCAGCAGCACCATCATCACTATCGGTCTCCGCCGTGTCACCCGCATCCTCCGAAGAAGTAGATTCAGATTCGGAGTCAACTTCAACGGGTGCTTTACCCTGTCGCCTGACTGGCTCAGGCTCAGGGGAATTCGGTTCCGGTGAAGTCTCATAAGTGGGGAGATCAGTAGGAGGGGGAGTGAAGCAACCAGCCATTTTCTCCAAAAATGCCCAAACTGAAGCTCGAAACCGTTTGTTCTTCTTTCTCTCTAGTATTCAGCTGCGTTCTTCGTAAAAGTCACTTGCAACCGCTGAATATCACTGGTGGAATGTGTGGCCTGGGCGCGGGAGGCAGATAAAGGAGTGAAAACCTTGGGAGGTACTTGGGACTCCTTTAGAAGGAGTGGGTAGATCTGTGAGCTTAACTAAGCCCCAACCGGGAAATGGACCGTCTGAGATTTTCTTGGCAGGAACTCCAAGGTTAGTGGATGATGGTGCTTCAAAGATCTGAAAACCCTTGAGGAATTTTGTGATATAACCCCCACAGTAAAGTCCCTTTGTCCTCGGGTCTGTTGCTTGCCGAAATAGAAACTTGGCTACTTCGAGACCCACATTGATCTTGGTTTTAGTGGCAATGCTGTATAGCTGGAACAGTTCGAAATTGTTTACCACACCATGACTGCTCTTGCGACCTCCAATAGTATGAGCCAACAAGTGGTGGACCACCTTCAACTTGAGATTGGTCATGGATGTTGCTTTTGAACGAGATGGTTGATAACGGGTGGCCGTTCCACACAGCTCCTCCCAATACTGTTGGGCGGTGAGATTAGCTGGCCACGTTTTAGGCAATTGGGTGAAGCTGGCCTCATTGCACTCATCAAAGTCATAAAGACCCAAATAGACGCCAAACTTCGGGGTATAGACATGTTGTTGTTTGCCATAGACTTGAAAGTACATGTCATTGTTGTCTAGCTGGAGAGTGGATAAGAATTCCAGCGTAACATCCCTGTAAGCTTGTTCGTGATCTCGAAGAATGAAGCCCAAGGTCCTCCACTTAACAATCCGGATTTCTTGTTCTAGGCCGTATTCACGAAGTAGCTTCCAATCCAAATATTCGTTGTTCATGAAGGTTTTCGCTTCGAGCTTTGCTCTCCGTTGCTTGCTCCACTCTTGCTCAGAGTATTTGACGAAGCGAGTTGGGCCTACATCTTCGTCGTCTTGATGAATAGGCTCTTTTTCTTAGCTTGCGAAGTGGAAGTGGTCGCTTAGATCGTGGCCTCGTGGACTTGTGCGCTACGCGTTTGGTTCGTACCATCTACATGAAAGATAAGCTTATCTCAGGATCTTTGTGCAAATCAATAACGAGCAAATATCAAACATAACTCAAGATAATGAGACCATGGTTCACAGATATGCTCGGCTTCTAGAGCAGTAATGCAATCATTTTGTGAAGCCCTAAGCAAGAATGAGTGCCAATCAAGCATTAAAAGGCAAACAGAACAGTATCAGGCGGTGCAAGGCCGTGCAGAGGGTTGGGCATACTAGAGCTGTAGTGAAAAACTTATGAAGGCAGCCACATTCAACACGAATTTACCAAGAATCTAGCAAAGTAATCTGAAATTCGTAAAAAAAAATAATAACATGAGATAAAACCTGAGAATGTTGAATCAAGGATGAATTGAGTGATAGAACCATGAATGGGACAAACTATTTGGAAATAATGATAGTGAAATGGCTTAATTGCAAGAAAAAGACAAAAGCCCTAAAAGTGGTGCACCTCCTCTAAAATTGCATGAACCCTAACAACAAGATCGATCTAGCTAGATTTGTGCAAATGCTCATAGAAACCAAAACAAGTATAAGCAAAGGATTAATTAATTGCGTCTACAGCACAGGCCTACAACAACATTCGAACGCCACATCATTCAACCTTAGGCCACTTACACCCATTCCCCATGACAGAGACAGAAATGGAATTCCCAAATTGCAGTCGTGCGATATAAAGCGAGGGAAATGAATATACTTACTTGAGTTTAAATGCACGAGTGAAATGAGATGAGGAGATGATCGTAGTGGTGAATGTAGGTGCGTATCACCACCGTAGCAAAGAGAAATGATGAGAGTTGGGATATAGAAAGGTAATGGTGATGAAAGAATGAGAGGGGGTAGACAGTTTTTAAAACAATTTTTTTTTTTTTTTGCATGTGTACGACCTCCTGCACGGCCATGCTCGGGGCCGTGCAGGTTAAGAAAACATGATCCGAGAGCATGTTGCCTATGCAGGGTTGTGTGCATGAGGGTCTGCACGGCCATGCTGGGGCCGTGCAGGAAGAAGTGTGCACCGAGGGCAACGGGTATGTGTGAATGATTGAGTGTAGAGTGAAACTGCACGGCCATGCTCGGGGCCGTGCAGGTTAAGAAAACATGCACCGAGAGGGTGTCGCTTGTGGAGGGAGTGTGTGCATGAGTGCCTGCACGGCCATGCTCGGGGTCGTGCAGAGTGGAGAAATGTGTCCCGAGACCTCCATGGGGAGACTTGGAGTGTGAACTAGCAGCTGCACGGCCATGCTCGGGGTCGTGCAGGTAGGAAAAATGTGTACCGACGCTTTGAAGTCTTGATTGCTAAGTGTGGTGAGCTTGTGCATGGCCTTGCTCTGGGCCGTGCAGAATGCAAAAAGTGTCCAATCTCAAGTAGTGCCTAGGTGCAACTTTGTGCTAGCCGTGACAAGTCGTACGGTTGTGTGCACTTTGTTATTGTGATTCAAATTGAGAAAAGAACTTACCGGTTACACTTGGGATTCAAATTTGAGAAATCTTACTTGAAGTGTTTGCATTCCCATACTTCGGAACCAATTCATGCTTCCTTCGGTGAACTCGGAGAACATCCAAAATCTGCAATTTTGACAGCAATAGACAAGCTTAGGATAGTGAAACGCAAGAAAACTTAGGGAACTAGACTTACCAAAGTTAGACATGGGTTGCCTCCCAAGAAGCGCACTTGTTTAATGTCGTTGGCTCGACTTCCTTCACATTTATCAGCTAAGTGACTGGTAGATTGAGCCGGAGGTTCTCTCTATTCTCACGATCGGTTCCGTCGCTCAAATAAAGCTTCAAACGATGGGCATTGACTTTAAAGTTGTCATGATCCGGATGTTCAAGCTCCACCGCGCCATGTGGAAATACTGTCTTAATCACAAACGGACCGGACCATCGTGATTTCAATTTTCCAGGAAAAAGTTTTAGTCGGGAATTAAACAGCAGAACTTTGTCCCCTTGCTTGAACTCCCTAGATTGGTAGATGTGCGAATCATGATATTTCTTGACTTTCTCCTTATAAATCCTCATATTTTCATAAGCTTGCCTTCTCCACTCATCAAGTTCGTTCAGTTGTAGCTTTCTTTTTACCCCAGCATCTCCTAAATCAAAGTTGACCAATTTAATTGCCCAATGTGCTTTATGTTCAATCTCCACCGGGAGGTGGCATGATTTCCCATAAACTAATCTATAGGGAGTAGTCCCTAAAGGAGTTTTGTAAGCCGTTCGATATGCCCATAAAGCGTCGTCAAGCTTCTCAGACCAATCTCTTCTATTATGTTGCACTGTTTTTTCGAGTATACGCTTAAGCTCACGGTTGGAGACTTCGACTTGACCGCTTGTCTGGGGGTGGTATGGTGTAGCAATTCGATGTGTAACTCCATATCTCTTCAACACCTTCTCCATTTGGGTATTGCAGAAGTGTGTTCCCCTATCGCTTATGATAGCTCTAGGGGCTCCAAACCGAGAGAATAGCTTCTTAAGGAATTTAACAACGACTCGTGCATCATTTGTAGATAATGCTTGGGCTTCAACCCACTTGGACACGTAATCCACTGCTACTAGGATGTATTTATTCCCATAAGAAGTGGGGAATGGTCCCACAAAGTCGATCCCCCATAAATCAAAAACTTCACATTCAAGAACAAAGTTTTGAGGCATCTCGTTTCTTCTGGAAATATTTCCAACACGTTGGCAGCTATCACAACTGGCACATAGACGTTGGGCATCTTTAAATATTGTGGGCCAATAGAACCCAGCTTCTAAAACCTTATGTGCAGTTCGGTTAGCAGAATAGTGACCCCCAGCAGGTCCGGAATGACACGCACTCAATATTTTCCAGCCTTCATCATGGGAGACACACCTTCTAACCATTTGATCACCACAAACCCGGAATAGGAAAGGATCCTCCCAATAGTAATATTTAAGTTCTGAAAAGAACTTCCTTTTTGCATGAGAATTAAGACCATCGGGAAGAACTCTAGCCACCAAATAATTTGCAAAGTCTGCAAACCAAGGTGTTTCCACATTCATGAGCTGATATATAGCATATAGCTTCTCTTCTGGAAAGGAATCATTAATATCTTCCTCCTTGAGCTCTTCTAAATAGGGGTTCTCAAGTCTTGAGAGGTGATCAGCGGCTAGATTCTCTGCCCCTTTCTTATCACGAATTTCCACATCGAATTCTTGCAAGAGTAGTATCCAGCGGATTAATCTCGGTTTTGCATCTGTTTTAGTGAGCAGAAATCTCAAAGCTGAATGATCCGTATACACAATCACCTTAGAAAGAATAAGGTAAGGTCTAAATTTGTCAAATGCGAACACCACAGCCAGCATTTCTTTCTCAGTAGTGGTATAATTAGCTTGAGCACTTGTGAGAGTCTTGCTGGCATAGTATATAGGTTGAAGTGTTTATCACGTCTTTGACCAAGAACAGCTCCAACGGCATAATCACTGGCATCGCACATGAGTTCGAAAGGCAAACTCCAATCCGGGGCTATCATGATAGGTGCATTTGTCAGCTTCTCCTTGAGGACATCGAAGGCATGGTGGCATTCGGATGTAAAGTGGAAAGGCGCATCTTTCTCTAATAGTTTGGTTAGAGGCCGTGCTATTTTGGAGAAGTCAAGAATGAAGCGTCTATAGAAGCCAGCATGGCCTAGAAAGCTTCTGATGGCTTTAACTGAATTTGGTGGAGGAAGTTTTGAAATCACCTCCACTTTCGCTTGATCGACTTCAATGCCTTTGTGGGAAACTTTATGGCCAAGCACAATGCCTTCCTTACACATGAAGTGGCATTTTTCCCAGTTTAAGACCAGATTTGTCTCCTCACAACGAATTAGCACCTTTTCTAAGTTCTCTAAACAATTCGAAAATGAATCCCCGAAAACTGAGAAGTCATCCATGAAGACCTCCATGATTTTTTCTACCAAATCGTCAAAAATAGCCAACATACACCGCTGAAACGTAGCTGGTGCATTGCATAAACCAAATGGCATTCGTCTGTATGCATATGTACCATAAGGGCAGGTGAAGGTAGTCTTCTCCTGGTCCTCTGGAGCAATCGGTATCTGGAAGTATCCGGACATTCCATAAGTAACAATAGTACATGTGTCCGGCTAGTCTCTCCAACATCTGATCTACAAAAGGGAGAGGGAAATGGTCCTTCCGAGTTGCATCATTCAGTCTCCGATAATCTATGCAAACTCGCCATCCGGTTACAGTACGCATTGGAATAAGTTGGTTCTTATCATTGGGGACCACAGTCATCCCTCCTTTCTTTGGTACCACTTGTGTCGGGCTAACCCATTTGCTATCTGAAATAGGGTATATAAGACCAGCGTCAAGAAGCTTAATGACTTCCTTTTTAACCACCTCCTTCATATTGGGGTTTAGCCTTCTTTGTGGTTGCACTACTGGCTTCACCGTCTTCCAAAAGAATTTTATGAGTACAAAAAGAGGGATTGATACCTTTTATGTCTGAAATTTGCCATGCGATGCTTGTTTATGAGCTCTCAAAACTGTAAGTAGCCGATCTTTTTGTTCTTGTGATAAATCCGAAGCAATGATAACTGGGAGCTTGGAATCTGCTGCAAGGAAGGCATACTCAAATAGTCTGGTAGCTGCTTTAATTCCAAAACAGGTGGTTTTTCAATAGAGCTCCTAAGCCTTGCTTCATTGCTCACTTTTAAATTTTCAAATCCACCAAGTGGTGTAATCTCTTCTGCAGCATCGAGTTGTTCTGTACAAGCTATGACTTCTGGTATATTCACATGTTCCTCTTCTCCTCTTGTTAAGCTCAGCTCTAATTCATCTTTGTATAACAACTCTGCATAGTGATCATTGACGGAGTAGTCAACAATGTCAACCGAATAGCATGAATCATCGGCTCATTGGATACCTTAAGGCTGGAGCAATTTTAACTACCAACTCTTCATCACCGACTCTCAAGGTAAGTTTACCTCCCTCTACATCAATCAAAGCCCTGGCGGTGGCAAGGAAAGGTCTTCCCAAAATGAGAGGTACATCTCCATCTTCATCCATATCAAGAACCACAAAATCAACTGGATAGATGAACTTTCCTACTTTCACCAAAACATCTTCAATTATCCCTTGAGGGAATTTAACAGACCGATCAGCAAGTTGTAAGCTCATCCTAGTGGGTTTAGGTTCAGCAAGGCCTAGCTTCTTGAAAAATGAATAGGCATCAAGTTAATACTTGCTCCCAGATCAGCTAAAGCTTTTTCAACATTGATATCGCCAACCACACAGGGGATTGTAAAGCTACCAGGGTCTTTTAGCTTTGGAGGAAGTCTATTTTGAATGATAGATGAGCAGTTTGCCCCAACTTCCACTGTAGAAACATCCTCCAACTTTCGCTTGTTCGATAAAAGTTCTTTTAAGAACTTTGTATACTTCGGCATCTGTGAAAGTGCCTCAACAAAAGGAATGTTAATGTGTAACTGCTTAAATAAGTCCAAGAATTTACCAAATTGTTCCTTATCCTTTGTCTGATTGAGGGGGCTGGATATGGAATCGTGGCTTGTATTCTTTCACAATTGGAGGCGATGATCTGTGTTCCTTGATTGGTCTTTCGAGTTCCACTTCTTCACCAGTAAGATTTTGATTTGCTTCGCTATCCTGCCCTTGGTAATGCGGTATGTAACTCCTTTCCACTTCTCAAATTAATAGCCTTTACATGCTCCCTAGGATTGGGTTCAGTATTGCTGGGAAGTGCACCTTGAGGTCTCTCAGACATAAGCTTAGCCAATTGGCCAATTTGCTTCTCAAGATTGTGAATGGAAGCCTCTTGATTTCTATGACGAGCATCAGAATTTTGAATAAATTGTGCCAGCACATCTTCAACATTCGGCTTCTTTTCAGGTGGTGGTAAAGCAGGGGGTTGTTGAGGTGCTGGTAATTGTTGCGGTTGTTGCCTCTGAAATCCTGGTGGATTGTTCGATCTTTGAGCATTTTGATTGCTCCATGAAAAATTAGGGTGATTCCTCCAGCCAGGATTATAGGTGTTACTATAGGGATTATAATTTCCCGAAGTTCTATCAAACTTATTCATAAAGTTGACCTCCTCGATGCTAGAAGCCACACTAGCAACATCATAATCCCCTGCGGAACTCATAGGAGCCCCATTCTGAGACAAGATTTCTACGTTTGGTATATAATTTGATCCTGCTTGACATAGGCTGCATTCTACCCATTTGGCTGTAAGTGAAGCCACTTGTGCTTGAAGTTTAGCAATCTCTTCGGACTCATGCATGGCAGCAACATGTCTTGGTTTGGTCCTTTCGCTGTGCCAATAGAATGTATTGCGTGCCATATCATCTATTAAATCATAAGCTTCAGGAGCACTCTTTTTCATCAAACCTCCACCAGCCACAGTGTCAATCATTGTTTTCAGTTGATCACCAAGAGACATATAAAATATTCGAATTAAATCATGGGAAATCCCATGGTGTGGACAACGCCGAAGGAGTTCCTTAAATCGTTCCCAAACTTCATATAGTGATTTCCCTCAAATTGGCGGAAAGAAAATATCTCATTCCTCAAATGGATTGTCTTGTTAGGTGGAAAGAATTGCTCCAGAAATTTCTGTGCTACTTGAGCCCAACTGGTCAACGAATGAGGAGGTAAGGAATTCAACCAGCTACTTGCCTTATCCCTAAGAGAAAAAGGGAATAATCTAAGACGTATAGCATCCTCAGAAACTCCATTGCTTTTGATAGTGCTACAAATTTGCAGGAAACTTTTTAAGTGAGCATGTGGATTTTCTGTAGTTCCCCACCAAATTGGTTTACTTGTACCATTTGAATTAAAGCAGGTTTCAGCTCAAAGTTGTTTGCTTGAATTGTAGGCATTGCAATAGGTGGTGCAACTCCATCGATTGTGGGCATAAATAACTCGCACATAGGTCGATGAAGATTATTTGCAGCAATTTGAATTGGGTTGTTCCCTTCACCATGAACTTGATTCAGAGCATCCTCATTCCTATCTCCATCCATGGTGCTTGATCTTACTAGGTTGTTTCGTTTAGCTCTCAATCGTCTACGAAGTGTTCGTTCAATTTCAGGATCAAGATCAATATATTCCGATGAAGAACTTCTTGGCATAAACTGTAAAAGATGAAAGCAATTTACAGTTTATGAAATATCCAAAAAGAAAGTAAATTAAAAAAAAGATGATAAATGACTAAATTAGTAGTTATTCAGGCTATCCTAATATTGCAAGATTCCCGGCAACGGCGCCAAAAACTTGATGCGCTCAAACCGATCGTATCAAACTTTAAAATTTATATCCCAGAATTAATCCTACGATCGAGCAAAGGCAAGTATACCTTTTCGAAATAGTATATGATTAAAATCAGGTATCGTCCTCAGGAATCTAAAAATCAATTACTAGTGTTACCCTTTCTCCACTATTTAGTCTAATTCTTAAAGTGATATGTATTATCATCAACTATTATCAATTAATCTAATTAACCCTAAAATCTTTATAAATACTTTAAAGAATTATAATTAATCACAAGATATGCAACATAACCCTCATCTTGTTCCACCCTAAACCCTAACTTTTCGTAAAAAGAGATATTGATTATTTACTCATTCATACCCTGCACTGCATGAACTTCCTTTTTAAACTAAACACTCCCTCGAGTTGATCAATTCCTAATCTTGCATAAATTAATAGAAACCTCTTTCTAACTAATATCAATGTAAGATTGCATTAAAGATCCTAGTTCATACACAAAGATCAAATCTTTATTGCAGCAAATCAAAGTTTCTCTATCTCTAGATGAAACATGTGATTTTCCTATTCATGAAGATCCAACTTACTAGATAAAACCTCTTTCATCTAATAAGAATCATATATGTAATTAACCTTGCGCATAAATCAATCACAAAACAAAATAATACATGAATAGATGCAAAGGTACAAACTTTTTCATTAATCAAAGCAATTCAATTCATATCGGGTTTAGGGTTTCACAAGATTTAGGGTTAGGAGTCTACTCCTCCATGGAATTTACAAGAAAAACACAATATCTAGAGAAGTAGAATGGAAACATGATGTAGAAATACAACCCTTGAAGAATCTTGTGATAATCCCTGATAATCAAGCAATCTTTCTCCTTAAGTGCGTCTTTTCTCTCCTAGGGCTTTTAATGTACGGCTCCCGATCCCCAAATAAATCAATAAGGCGGCTATTTATAACATAGGAAAAAGTCGTGCGTGCACAAGGGGTCTGCACGGCCGTGCTCGGGGCCGTGCACAATAAGAAATTGGATTTTAACATCTTTGAATTCTGCACGGCCTTCTGCACGGCCGTGCACGGGGTTGTGCAGAACTTAAAATCTTCTTTTTCTTCTCGGATGTAGTTAATTGCTCTTGCACTGCCTTGTGCACTCCTTGTGCAGCTGCTAAGGCAGGAATGAAGATGCTTGCTGGTCACCTTTTCTTCCTCTGCACAATCTTCTGAATGGCCATGCATGAACGTTGTGCACACTTGAAAATCACCACTTTGTAGCCTTTGTTAATTCCTTCCTTGTTTTTGCTCAAATCATCCATAAATCTTCCAAATGAGTACTTGAACTCTGAAAACACAAATATTCGACAATTAAGTATCTTTTTCTCAAGAATTTCTCATAGAATTGATGCAAAATTAGATCAATTGAGTATAGAAAATATGGGTCTTTTAGCACTTATCAAAACCCCTATGTGCTTTGGAAAGGAAAAAGACCTAACATCTCTTATTTTCATCCTTTTGGCATAGAAAGTTATATCTTGAACAATAGAAAAGAACAACTAGCAAAATTTGATGCTAAAAGTGATGAATGTATTTTTCTAGGTTACTCTTTAACTAGTAAAGCTTATAGACTATTTAATAAGAGAACCTTGGTTGTAGATGAATCTATTCATATTGCTTTTGATGATTCTTTACCTCATATCTATTTAAGTGATGATGTGGACAAATTTGTGCTAATTTGGATAAGTTTTCTCTTGAAAATGATAATAAAGAAGTAAATAAACATAAAAAGGATGTTGTGAATGAATCTGTTAACAATGATCTTCCTAAAGAATGGAAATATACAAGATCACACTCAAAGGATCTAATAGTAGGTGAACCTTCTAATAGGGTACATACTAGATAATCCTTAAGAAATATGAGTAATCTAGTCTTCTTATCCCAAATTGAGCGTAAAAATACAGATGAAACTTTAAAAAGATGAATTCTGGATACAAGCTATTCAAGAAGAATTAAATTAATTCACAAGGAATGAAATTTAGAACTTGGTTCCTAGGCTTGGTACTAAACCAGTTATTGGAAGTAAGTGGTTTTATAGAAACAAACTTGATGAATCTGGAAGAATAACTAGAAATAAAGCTCGATTAGTAGTTAAAGGATATAATCAAGAAGAAGGCATAGATTTTGATGATACTTTTATCCTGGTTGCTAGACTAGAAGCAATTAGAATGCTTTTGGCACTTGCTACATTAAAAAATTTTACTCTTTTTTAAATGGATGTTAAAAGTGCTTTTTAAATGGTTTTATAAAAGAAAAAGTTTATGTAGAGCAACTACTGGGTTTTCGAAATAATGAATTCGCTGATCATGTTTAGAAATTAAACAAAGACTTTATGATCTCAAGCAAGCTTTTGAAACTCGGTATGAAAGACTTAGTAGCTTCCTATTAAATAAATGAGTTTCTAGAGGAAAAATTGACACTACTCTTTTTTATCAAAAATCACAAGTTAGATGATAAAGTCATATTTTACTCAAATTTCTATTAATCAAATCATGTTTATATGTTATAGATTTTATAGAAATCAATCGAAAATGGTACTTAAATGTTCATAAATTATTATTTCAGGTCATTGAGGACTTATGAATCAAATACATGCAAATTGGAGAAGTTTTGATCAATTTTGGATAAAAACAGAAGTACACCGGCCATTAAGGAAGCTACACCGCCAGCTTTCAATGTGAAATTGACCAGCGTCTGCAATTTTCAAATGTACACCGGCATTTCTCCACTCTACACCACTGGCTTTGAGCCGGTGTTGCGCATGAACATAATGCAAATTATTAAAGCCGGATTTTATACCGCCAGCTTTCACAAGGGAAAATCAAGCGATTTGTGACTTTTCATTGTACGCCGGCAACTGAAACGGTTACGCCGCCGGTGTTGAAGCCAATGTATATTCAAAATTTCTCTCGGAAATTAATTTTCACGTTAAAGGCCGGTCAAATTTAATTAAAGGCCGCTAGCCTTTAATGCCCGTGTAACTCCCCTGTAACCCTTTATATAAATTCATCATGTTGTCATTTGAAAAACAAGAAGAAACCCTAGGCATGATTTTCTTTGATATTTCTCCATAGCTCCTTGATAGAATTAAGGCTTGAACACTAGAGATCTATTCTTGTTGATTGAATAAGGATTCCATACCGGGATTAAGTGGAAAACATCATTTGTGTATGGATTTTGGCATGGAATTCCTTATCAAGGTGATTTCATTCCTTTTGTTTTGATTTATATATTGGATTTTGTTTAAAGCTTTCTCTTGTATGATCTGATTAGAGTTTTTAGTTATTGATTGGATTTTTGGATTGTGGTTTAATTGTTGTTGATTGAATCCTTGTTCATATTCGGATTATCAATGTTATTTCACAAATCATGCAACTTTGGCTTTTATTTGGAATCATGATAGATTAGGATTGTAATTGAGAAATTCTTTTCTAATCGTCTTTGTGAAAATCTAATTAGGATTACATTTCACATAGGGATATGGGTTGTATTCTATTAGGGTTTGGTGAATTAGAAAATAATTGTTAATTAATCACTTTCCTAGGATTAGGGAACATTGATTGATAATTTTAGGATAATGGTTCATTTTGGGAAAAGGAATTGTTATCTTGTTCTTCATTGATGAAGAAGTTGAACACATTGATGATTTGGATTGACAAGTGCATTTTTGGTCAATAGCAGACATTCAATTTATTTCCATATTTGATTGGCTCTAAACCTAATTTTATTTAAGGTGTGGAAATCCAAGATTTTTAGTAGTTTATTTATAGTAAAAGAAAATATAAAAAAAGAGAAGCAAAGTTTGATTTGTCTAGCTATGAATTTGGACTGATATATTGATAGCTAGTCTCACTCCCTGTGGATTCGACTCGTATTCACCGAAATTTTATTATTGCACACGCACCCGATACACTGTCGGTTAAAGATCTACTCATTTAAAGGAAATTAAATATAACTAAAAAGAGTTTTAAAAAGCATATATAGAATGAGCGTGATCATTAGACACATTGATTGTGCAAACTATGTGGATGACATTATGTTTGGAGCTACTAACATGAGTCTTATAAATGATTTTGTTGAGTGTATGAAGAACAAATTTAATTGAGCACGATAGGAGAACTCAATTATTTTCTAGTTCTTCAAATAAAGCAAGCTGAAAATGGAACCTTCATAAAGCAATCTAAATATACCAAAGAACTCTCAAAAAGATTTAAAATGGATAATTATAAAAAAGTTCCTACACCTATGAGCACAAGTGTAAAACTTGACAAAGATGAAAATGGCAAAAATGTTTGTGAAGAGCTTTATTGAGGCATGATAGGTAGTTTGTTATATTTAAATGCTTCAATAAGTGATATCATGTCCTCGGTATGTGTATGTACACGATTTCAATTTTACCTAAAAGAATCACACTTGAGTATAGTAAAACACATACTCAAATAAGCACTATGAAATTGGTTTGTAGTATCTAAAGTTTACTTCTTTAGATTTAGTTGGATACTCCAATGCTGAGTTTGTGGGTGCAAAGTTGATTAGAATATCACAAATGACAGATGCCACTTTCTTGGAAACTCCCTAATATCTTGGTACTCAAAGAAGTAAAATTTGGTTGCACTTTCAATTGCCAAAGCTAAGTATATAGTTGTTGGTAGCTGTTGTGCATACGTTTTATGGATGAAACAAACTTTGCTAGAATATGAATTAAACTATGAAAATGTTCCAATTTGCTGTGATAACAAAAGTGCTATAAATTTAACAAAAAATCCGATCCAACACTCAAGGACCAAGCATATCAAAATTAAACATTATTTCATTATAGATCATGTTCTAAATCGAGATATTAACTTAGAATTTATTGATACAAACAATCAAATTACTGATATTCTTACAAAACCCTTGAGTAAGCATTATTTTTGCACTCCACGTAAAGAATTGGGCATCATCAAGAATGATTAGTGCTAAATATCATGGAGCCAAGCTGATCTAGAGCTTGCTTTTGGGTTGAACAAGCTATTAAACATTATACATGCATAAACAACATTTGTTTTTGAAATTATCTATTTTTCTGCTGCATGTCTACTAAAGCAATTGGCTTGCCGGTCTCCTAATCACTGGCTCATCGGTATGTGTATTAAGGACTTGACTTGAGGCTAATAGCCTCTATTTTGCTAAAGCTTTCACCAGCTCGTCGGTTTATCCTTTTAGGGCTTGATTTAAGCCTCATCATCTATGGTCATTTATTTTTGAAAATCTCTTCATGTTGGCTCACCAGCACATGTTTTTCACTTGCATATATATTCATTCTTTTTCTCTCGCTTCTTTCTTTCTCTTCTCTCTCTTCTGCCCTCTCTCTTGCCTTTCACTCTTTAAAAACACTCCCAACACCTTCTCTCAATCACTCTATCTTCTTCTTAATCTCTATCCTATCTTGCTTCTCTCTCTCCCCACTGCTTCCCTACTGTCTCTCAAACCCATTCTTTTGCTATCTCTTTCTCTCCATCACCTCTCTTTCTCTCTCTTTTGTTTTTTTCCTCAGGCCACCAAGAATTGCCTGAGACCATGCACCTCCGGCACTACTAACTTTTGATGGGTTTCTCTTCCCATGTAGGAAGCATTCTGATAGGTATGCCTTATTTTGAGATCTTCCTATAGATGTGCGTAAAAATTGTAATATAGATGTGTTACAATTCTTTCGTATTCCTTAAATGTCTAGAGTAGCTCTGAATAATACTATGAATATAATGTCGTTTCTGTTGAAATTAATGAGGAGGCTATTAGGCCATTATACTGTAATCTAACTGATTTTTAGAGGATGATGGTAATTTGGGTGTTGGGATGGAAACTAGTTTTAATAGTTTAAATTTTGTTAGACCTCATTGTATTCATATCCCTATGGCAGAAAGCTTGAATTATCACATCATGATATCAGTTGTCTAATAGATGTTGATGACTCTAAGGTTAGAATGCCAAGTTCTTTTGTTGAGCTCAATATTATGAGTAGTTATTTACTGTATATGATATGGGTCTAAATTAGTGTGAACCATGCAACCTATATTCTTCTATTTGTCTCTTAAGCATTGGGTTCATCACCAGTTCTTGATAGCAAATTATGTTCCATGCAAGGGACAACAGACTACAATGACTTAATAGGACTTATAGCTTATGGTTCATATCTTAAGAGGGGATAAGATTCATTTCTTTGATCTAACATATAAGACTTTTAAGAATGTAACTAATAAGCCTGCTCAGCTATTCTAAGAGGAAGTCGGTTGATCACACATCTATTAAGGAGCAAAGGTGTGGTTTCCACTCCGAGACTCACCTTGTTCAGGTTCTACTTTCTCTTTCAATACTATTAGTTTAGGGACCTGAAAAAGGTAAGATGGGGATAGGTACGTAAGAAGCCTTTAAAGCCTTTGGTTGTGGTGGTTCTCTACTTCCTAATTCAGGTTTAGATACATATTTTGATGATGATATGCCTCCAGCTCCACCTTTTGATTCTTCGGCTCCTAGTTCCTTTATCTCCTCTCTTCAAGAACTTCAAGATCATATGGACTCTAGATTTGATACCATAGAAACTAGATTTCTAATCTTTGCTCTGATTTTTAGTCTTTTAGCTCTAACATTCAAGGATTCATGGATCATTTTAGAACATTCATCCTCATGCACCTGCATCTGATGATCATCTTGCCTATTTTAGTTTTCTTATTTTTCTTGTTTGCACATTTATGTTTATTTTATGCTCAGAACCCCATGTTTGGACATCTTTGTAACTTTTTATACTAATCTTTTATGAAGATCTCTGTGTTGGATGTCTTACATAGCTAATTCTTATTGATGGCTCTCTTAGTTACAATGAACTATTTGATTTATGTTTCTCTATGCTTTCCAATATGTCTCTTTTTGCTTATAATCTCGTACAAATCTTTTTGATTAGATCAAAGGGGGAGAAATAACGATATGAATAAACTTGTGTTTTTGAATAAGTAACAAATAAGATTCTTATTACAAAATTATAGGGGAACATTTATTGAGGGGGAGTAAATAACAAATAGCTTTTACATAATTGTTTGTCCTCATCAAAATGAGGGAGATTGTTAAATAAAATTATCTTATATGTGGTTTTGATGAGAGCAAAAGTTATGTAAATCTTTTATAAGCATACTTCTCTCAAATACGATTGATACTATAAGGGAAAATATATATCAAGAAATTTGTGTTGTGCGTGTATATGTGCTTTGTTTTTGTGATAATTAAAATTACACTAGTGAGCTGGTTTAGAAGAATAAAGCATAGTCATGATGGGATGAAGTTTTTCAAGGGCATGACAAAGGCGCGACAAAGGAGTGACAAGGAGTAAAGCTTAAACCGGTAAGCCGATAGGAGCTTGCATTAGCCAACTAATGGACTTTTAAATCGTCCATTGCATGCATTTAATGTTGTCGTCTATTGACATTATCACTAATGGACATTCTTACTTTTGAAGACTATAAATATATATTCCTTTGGAGATTCATATAATTTTTAAAAGAGCTTTTATTTGCAAACAAACAAATCAAGAATCCCCTTTTATTGTTCTCTTATTCATTACTTTGTAAATTTTGAGAAAGAGAGCGAAAATCAATTTTAGTGTTTTGTTCCTTTTTTTTTTGTAACTTTATAAGAGATCAGTACAAAAAGATAAGAAAATATTTTAGTTCCTGAGTGTTGTAACTTGTGTATTGCTCTATTTAAGCCTTTGAGTTTTAGATCAATAAAGTGTGTGAAGTCCTTTGATTGAATGCGATTGTGGGATCGTGGAGAGTAGGAAGTGGGTCGAACTCCATGTTTAATCTTGGCTTATTTCTTCTTTTCCTATTTCTTTAATATTGTTTTCTATACTCTATTATTGTCACATTTGCTACTATTAAAGTTTAAATTGATCTATTGCACAAAAAAAAAAAAAAAAATTATTGGTTGAGCATTCTAGGTCAAATCCTCAATTAACTTCCCATCTTGAGTATCTTCTAGTGCGTTTTCAACTATTATTGAGGAAGAAAGAAGATATGTTTGACAGTAAGTATCTCTATATATGTTTAAGGCTGAAAAAGATTTATTAGCCCTTACTTTTGTATTCTTTTTATTTAACTCATATATCTATATACTACTACTACTGCTACTAATATTATTATTATTATTATTGTGTAAGTTATTTCATTTTTCCCTCCTTTCATAAACTTTCGTCCTTAAATGTAATATGAATTGTTAGCTACTCTGATACTTCTTTCTCATTTTCCTTTCAGATCTTAAATAGCTTTTCATTTAATTTATTAATCCTCCATACCTTAACATATTGATTTGCTTATTTTCCTATGGTCAATTCCTTAATATCCATAATTTTGATAAGTTTCTCAACTAGAGTATGATGTGGCTAGCAATAGTTTCAAAACCATTACTTGATTTAGTTTAGTACGTACTTTCTCAACATAATTATGTATCACCCACTAAAAGTGCTTGCTTCGCTTGATGGCTAACACCAATCTTCATATCCTATCCTTGATTTCCAAATTATTAGGTGAAATTGTCAAACACGCATGCTCTTGAATTTGAATTCCCAATGTTGTCACCTCTTATCAAAACATTTTATTTCAACCTTTGTTCCTATGTTCACTATGACTTACCTCATCCCGAAGATGAGATGAATTCATATGAGTAGAAAACGAATGGATAAAAGCCTTGCAAGATGAGATGAAATCCTTGTGTGAGAATCATACATATGGTTTAGAGGAGTTGCCAAAGGACAAGCTTATTTGTTGTAATTAGATAGCTAGTATGATGATACCTCCCACATGAGTTGGAGGGAGAGTTTGTTAAGTTTTTTAGTCCAACCCATATTGGCCCCTTGACATAATAATAAAATCCTATTATATCTTTATTAAAGATATATGATATCATATATATATATATATATATATATATGTAAAAGGAGGAATGACAAGTCATGTATAGAGTTGGTGAATAAAGGTTTATGGTTGCGAATGAGCTAGAGATTCCATGGCTTGGAATTGGATGGTAATGGACGTGGATGAAATATAATTAAATCCCTGTGGCATTGCATACCAAGGATTATGATTTGGAAACCAAGAGGGAACGACTCTGGAAAACGAATGCGGATTGGAAAAATACTATACAAGGATTGAAATTTGCCGATGCATGTTGTAGAGATTTTGGTAACTTACCTATGTGTATACATTGGTAATAAAAAATTTAGTCATGTGTAAATGTCGTGGATCATAAATTTCCCCATGTATATATTTGGCAAGATAAGGATTAAGTATATTTGACCACACATAAGTGTGACCAATACATAGTAGTAGGTTATGTTTAAACATCACCCATTAAAGTCCATTAGGTACCTAAATTTATATTGGCAGCATTTTAATTTAACATTGCCTATTTAATCTACGACAAAGATTTGCGAAATCTATAGGCCATGTGTATTAAACATGATTGAAAATCTTTGGTGATGTTTAATTAATGTGTAGCTACTTTATTAAACGTGGTCAAAGGCTCATTTTGTTTTTGTGTGCATTTGAGTTATCTTTACTATGATAGAATTACTTTGTAAAATCCACGGGGGGTAGTCTTACTTGTTATCTAACCTAAGAATCTAGATTTGTGATTAAACTTAAAATCCCTAGTAAGAGTTACTCAATTGACTTTTAAGCTTAAATAGTTTCTATACTCTTCAATTTATCCATTTTGAGAGCTGTATAGTCTTTTGCTTGTGCTAAAAAAATATAAGGAATACAAATATTAAAAGTTTAGGTTAGCATGAATAGTGTTTGGTCTCTAAGAAGAGCAATTACTTGACTCTACTGCCAACTGAATATAAGCTATAAAAACATGATTCAGTTGATATGAGCACATCTTGGTCCCTCAGTAGAGTAACATTTGACTTCTCTATTAATTGATTCAAAAAGAAAGGAATAAATATGAATGAATGAAAAGTGATAAAAAGGTTAGTCGATATGGGTGTATGTTGGTCCCTTAGAAGAGCATGATTTGTTTGAAAGAAAAGAAAGATTGAAAGCACACTTAAGGAAAGAGATTCAGGGGATGAGTTAATGTATATGTCTTCATTCTATAGTGTAATGCTTAGAGAAGTGACTATAGGAGTTTATACTTATAAATATAAGGGGATGAAGCAGGTTGATTCTCTCTTACTTTGATTGATCTTTTGGATAATTTTTACTTTGGATTCTAGTTTATACAGTGAGTGTAAAGACTGATATACTTATATTGACTTTGTAATTCTAGTAAAAGTAATCTTGGCACATGTTACAGTGAGATTGAGTAGAGTAAAAGATGCGATG
The DNA here is from genome assembly GCA_024138025.1 of Combretum micranthum. NCBI lineage: Eukaryota > Viridiplantae > Streptophyta > Magnoliopsida > Myrtales > Combretaceae > Combretum > Combretum micranthum. The sequence goes on along the minus strand of JAMXBD010000081.1, from coordinate 1,873,356 downwards.
ATTGTTGATGCTACTAGGCAGTTGAAAAGACAAAAGTGAGACAATTGAGCTTAAGTGAATGAAAATTACGAAGTTAAATTTTGTTAAGTACCATTTATGAATTATTTTCCAATCTTGAAAGTTTTTCTTTTGTTCTTGTCCTTGTCCTTGTCCTTGTTTTAGTTAATTATTTGCATGAGGACAAGTAAAGCTTAAATATGGGGGAATTTTGATAGCTTAAATTTACTCTATTCAAATCAAGGGGATATATACTTATTTTATTGATTTAATAGTTGAAATCCTCATAAAATGGGCATTTATTGCTTAAGTTGTTGTTTTTATTCAATTGAGCTTAAAGGAAGTGTTGTGCGAGATGATTTTGCCGAAAGATAGCTCCCGTAAACACAGGAACAATGGTAAGAGGAGTACTAAGGGGTTGCTAGATACCTCCAATCCAATGCCAAAGTTAGTTCGTGGGTTCTTAAAGAAAGGAAAGCAATAACTCCCTCCCTTTCCCAAGGGTCTTCTCATGCTGGACAAGTTTTTACTTGGTAGCCAGCTTAATACCCCAGGTATTGAAGGTACTCGAGTTGAGGGCAATAACTTCAAGGTGTAGAGTGGGCTTGTGATGTCTCCTTAGTCCTAAAGTAGGACACTAATGTCTTACGTAGTGCGAGAGCTTGAGCACGTACGAGAACCTCACTGAATTCACGGAGGGGTTTTTTTTATAGATGTTCACAAATCCTGCATAGTTGATATTCGAGGTTCTTACTTTGAGTTAAGCCGTGGTCTTCCTTCCTATTCGATAGGCCTCCTTTGGTTGGTTAAGACCGATAACTTATTGGGCCTGGTGACTTAGTAGAGGCAATAGTAGGTCGGGTGGCTCGTATTTGGTTGTCAACACTTGTCCTCCCCTCTCTCATTGTTCAAGGGCGAAGAGAATGACCATACTAAGCTCAGCTCGCGAGGTGAGTTGATAAGCATGGATTATATCTATTCATAATAAGCAAATTAAGTCCAATTCTGAGTTTAATGATAAGATTTTGTATTGGAATTGATACTTAATTAGTGTATATTTTCATTTCAGGTCAAATTAGGGTCCAATGGAGTGATTAAAAGAAATCAAAGAAGAAATTTAGCCAAAGGATCTAAAGTCACGGGCGTGATTCAAGTAGCAGCAAAGTCATTGTCCATCTTGAAGTAAATTACGGCCGTGACTTGAAGCAAGGACGAAATTTTTCCTATGAAGAGTGGAATCACGGTCGTGATTGAGGAGGAAAGGAGTTTTTATCGAAGCCAGTACCTACCTTGGTGAAGATCACGACCGTAACTTACAACTTGTGAAGCAAGAAATTAGATGGGAATGATTCATTGGGAAGCAACAATATGATTTTTACAACCGTTCGTCCAAACAGTGCATCCATTAGTAAACGTTGTATATTTTCATTTGTTGACCCATTTAGAAAGAGAGTAGATATAAATGGATGATACCCATTCAGGAATGTTTATCAATTCATTCTACATACCTACACACCTGTTCATAGTTTCTATCATCAACGTATCATGTAACTGTTCATCAAGTGAATACATTGTGTGCGATTCTGGAAGAAAACTAGGGAGAGACTTCTGGAATCAAGTGTTCGTGTTTGTGACTCTACCATTATTGTTGTAATAGAAAGGGGTTTCTCTTCTTTTCTCTATCTCTCATCTTGTTTTCATCGTTAATCATGTTGTTGATAAGTTTGTGTTCGTATTTTAACATGTGTGAGTAGATTTTTGGGTTACGAAGTCATATTAGCATGAAACTTGTATTTAATAGTTAGTAATCCAATTAATTACTAATTTCTGGTGATGGGTCTTCATAAAAGTTAGGAAATTGTAGTGCACGACAAGATTCTACACTAGATCTTGATGGAAAATTGTTGAGAAATAATTTCATCAAGTAGATCTAAGTCACTAGGACAAGCTACTCCTGTTAATAGAGATATTATCATGAAGCTTGCTGTATAATTTAGGAAATTTAAGGATAAAAGAGCGTAATAAAGCAATTCTGAATTGTCCATTTACTAGAAGAGATTCTATTAAATGCATTCGGGATTAGAATTAGTTCGTTATGATAATAAGGACTATGAATTTAGAATTTCAGCAGATAAGTAATTAATAGGATTAATTGGTTTTAATTCATGCAAGTATGATGGAGTAACCTATTGTAATTGTGATATTATTATAGTAAAGTTTTGTTTTGTATGTCCGGTTAGTGAATTTCTGTAATTAATATAATTAGCGTTAATTATAAGTTTAAGTTATTTAACTAAATCTTATTCAATCGGCTAGATAATAAACAAGAGGGCGAGTAGTGGTACTTGCTAACGACCCCGTGGAATACGACCCTATAATTAAGTCCTATGCTACAATTTGATAGGTGCACTTGCCTAGCGTTGACCGTACATAGGAACAGATCATAGGTTATAAATTAATTAAATTTGGTCAAGGATAATACGCACATCAAGTTTTTGGCGCCGTTGCTGGGGAATCAACGAGTTAGCAATATTAAGAAAACCTGATTATTATTAATCTAGCTTTTTGTGTACTAAATCCATTTTTAAAGTTGCTAAACTCTGTTCTTCCTTTTTAATTGCAGGTTTATGACCCGAAGTCGTACAACCAATTTAGCTAAGTTTGATCCGGAACCTGAAAGGACAGCGCATCAAAGGCTAAGGAAGATCAGAAAGACTTTACAAAAATCACCCATCAAAGTAAAAGAAATTCAACCGGAATCATCAAGCATGGATATCGGAAATGTGAATTTGAATCCACGAGGGGCTAGTGAAGTTGAGGATCCTGGGATTAATGTAAATCAAGCCGGTAGAAATAGAGATGATTTAGTTAGAGATGTCGGAGATGAAGTTCATAGACCTATGTGGGACATGTTCATGCCCACAATCGATGGAGTTGCTCCATCCATTCAATATCCTCCAATTCATGCAAATAATTTTGAGTTGAAGCCTCTGATTCAGATGGTACAAGTTAATCAATTTGGAGGAGGAGCTTCAGAAGACCCACATGCTCATTTGAAGAATTTCTTGCAAATATGTGCTACTATAAAGGCCAATGGAACACCAAACGAATCAATACGACTTTTATTGTTTCCTTTCTCACTTAGAGACAAGGCGCGAAGTTGGTTGGAGTCATTGCCTCCTCATTCATTAACAAGTTGGAATCAAGTGGCCCAGAGGTTTTTAGAGAAATTTTTCCCACCCAATAAGACGATTCAATTAAGAAATGAATATTTTCCTTCCGTCAGTATGAAGGAGAATCACTTTATGAGTCGTGGGAAAGGTTTAAAGAACTTCTTCGACGGTGTCCTCACCATGGGATTTCATTGCATGACTTAGTCAGGATATTTTATACATCACTTGGAGACAAAAAAAACGATGATCGATTCTGTAGCTGGTGGGAGTTTGATGAAGAAAAGTGCTCCTGAGGCTTATGATTGATTGAAGAATTGGCTAGAATACATTTAGTTGGCATAGTGAAAGGAACAATCTTCGACCCGTCGCTGCAATGTATGAGTCTGATCGGTTTCTCAACTTAAGGCACAAGTAGCATCACTTACAGCCCAGATGAGTAAAATGAAAGCAAGTATGGAAGCTTTACCTCAAAGTGATTCTTTTGTAGTTCGATGGAGACTTTCATGTTTCTGAAGAAAGTTCAAGTATTGAAGATCTGAATTTTATTAATAGAACAAATAGAGAAGCTGGGAATTATAATCCTTATAGTAATACCTATAATCCCGGTTGGAGGAATCATCCTAACTTTTCCTGGAGAGATCCGAATTCACAAAGATCAAACATTCCACCAGGATTTCAGAAGCTACAGCCTCAACAATTACAAGCACCGCAGCAACGCCTCGCTTTACCACCACCTGAGAAGAAATCTAATGTTGAAGATGCTTTGACACAGTTTATTCAAAGTTCTGATGCACGTCATCGGAATCAAGAGGCGTCTATCCATAATTTAGAACAACAATTTGGCCAATTGGCTAAAATGTTGTCTGAAAGGGCTCCGGGATCATTACCGGGTAACACGGAAACTAATCCTAAGGAGCAAGTCAAGGCTGTGACTTTGAGGAGTGGAAAGGAATTACAAGCTCCAGCAAAAGCTCAAGAGAGTGAGATGGAAGTCGGATTGGAAAGTGAGACCAGATGGAGAAAGTTGGAAAATCAATGGAAGAATGTTTACCTGCTACAAAACCAAAAGAATATCAGCCACCATTGCCTTACCCTCTAGGTTGAAGAAGGAGAAGAATGAGGAACATTAAGAAGTTCTTGGAACTTTTTAAACAGTTGCACATCAACCTTCGCAGTTGAAGCCTTAAGCCAAATGCCTAAATATGCTAAGTTCCTCAAGGAACTCTTGTCAAACAAGAGGAAATTGGAAGAACTTTCCACTGTTACTCTTGGTGGAGAATGTTCTGCAGTCATCTTGAACAAGTTGCCTAGGAAACTTAAGGATCCTGGTAGCTTTACCATTCCGTGTTTGATCGGAGACTTATCGGTTGAAAGGGTGCCAGCATTTATCTCATGCCATATAGCTTGTTTAAAAAGCTGAACTTGGGGGAACCAAAGAGCACCAAAATGAGCATCCAGCTTGATAATAGATCAATGAGATTTCCAAGGGGAGTAGTGGAGGATGTTTTAGTAAAGGTTCAGACTTTATCTTCCTGCAGATTTTGTAGTACTAGACATGGATGAAGACATTGAAGTTCCACTCATATTGGGGAGGCCATTCTTGGCAACAGCTGGTGCCGTTATCGATGTCAAAGATGGAAAATTAGTTCTTCGGTTGGAAGTGAAGAGATGGTCATCCGAATGCCAGATGTTTTCAGGAAGCCAATGAGCGGTGATGATACTTGCTTTGCTATTGATTCTTTAGATCTAACTATTTCTGATTGTTTGCAGGATACCTTGAGTAAAGATTCTTTGGAGTTATGTTTAGCAAAAGGAAGTGAAGCAAATGGTATTGAGGAATAAGGGAAATTAGTGCTCAGTTAGAAGTTAGGGCTGAACAAAAGAAGGATTTTGGGGTCGAGGAGTTCAACCGAAGCAACATTGCTAGGTTGAAACCTTCAGTTGAGGAACCCCCTGAATTAGAACTGAAGCAATTGCCTTCTTATCTAGAATATGCATTTTTGGCTGAAAACTCTAAACTTCCAGTGATCATATCATCGAGCTTGAACCAAGCCAAAAAGAGCGACTCCTATCTGTGCTTAAGGAACACAAGAGGGCAATAGCATGGAAGATATCGGATATTAAGGGGATTAGTCCATCCTTTTGCACCCATAAGATTCTGATGGAAGATGAATATAAGACGGTTGTAGCCACAAAGGAGACTAAACCCTAATATGAAAGAAGTAGTCAAGAAGGAGGTGGTAAGTTGTTGGACGCAGGACTTATCTACCCAATTTCTGATAGCTCATGGGTAAGTCCGGTTCAAGTAGTCCCGAAGAACGGAGGCATGACAGTTGTACCTAATGAGAGCAATGAATTGATCCCAATGCGCACTGTAACAGGCTGGAGGGTGTGCATTGATTATCGAAGGCTTAATGATGCTACAAGGAAGGACCACTTCCCACTACCTTTTATTGACCAGATGTTGGAGCGGTTAGGTGGTCATGATTTCTATTGTTTCTTAGATGGAATGTCCATATATTTCCAGATCCCTATAGCACCGGAAGATCAAGAAAAGACTACCTTCACTTGCCCTTACGGTACTTTTGCATACCGTAGAATGCCATTTGGGTTATGCAATGCACCAGCAACTTTTCAACGATGCATGCTAGCTATATTTGGGGATCTAGTGGAGGATGTATGGAGGTGTTTATGGATGACTTCTCGTGTTTGGAAATTCGTTTGAGAAGTGTTTGTTAAATCTGGAAAAGGTTTTGATGAGATGTGAGGAGACTAACCTGGTGTTGAATTGGGAAAAGTGCCATTTTATGGTACAACAAGGTATAGTTTGGGTCATCAGGTGTCAAAGAGGGGATAGAAGTGGATTGGCAAAGGTAGAGGTGATTTCCAAGTTGCCACCACCGACATCTGTCAAGGCAATAAGAAGTTTCCTTGGACATGCGGTTTCTATCGAAGATTCATCAAGGATTTTTCAAAAATTGCAAGACCTTTGACTAAGCTGTTAGAGAAGGATGCTACATTCCACTTTGATGAGCAGTGCTTAGAAGCTTTTAATTTCTTGAAAGAAAGTTGACATGTGCCCTATAATGGTAGCTCCCGATTGGAATTTACCATTTGAGTTAATGTGTGATGCAAGTGACTCCGCTATAGGGGCTGTGTTAGGACAAAGAAAGGAAAAACATTTTCAGCCAATTTACTATGCAAGCAAAACCCTTACACCACACAAGAGAATTATACTACAACAGAAAAAGAATTGCTTGCTATAGTATTTGCCTTTGACAAGTTTAGATCATATCTCATCCTATCAAAAGTGGTAGTATATACTGACCACTCAGCCTTGAAGTACCTTCTCTCCAAATCTGATGCTAAACCAAGATTGATTAGATGGGTGTTATTGCTCCAAGAATTTGATTTGGAAATAAGAGATAAAAAAGGAGCAGAAAACTAGTAGCAGACCATCTATCTAGGTTAGATAACCCACATATGGGAGAGTTGAAAGAGGATGAGATCAATGACAAATTTCCAGAGGAAAGTTTATTTGCCATACATGCAATGGAAGATCAAGGAGTACCATGGTTTGCTGATATAGCGAACTATTTGGTTGGGAAAGTCCTTCCCCAAGACTTGGATTCTTATCAAAAGAAAAAGTTCTTTTCGGAGCTAAAACACTATTTTTGGGAAGACCCATACCTTTTAGGATTTGTGCAGATCAGGTTATTAGGCGATGTGTCTCACATGAAGAGGGCAACAATTTTGTTCCATTGCCATAGTGGTCCCACGGAGGCCATTATAGTGCCAATAGAACAGCACAAAAAGTTTTAGAATCGGTTTTTATTGGCCAAGTATTTTCAAGGATTCTAATACATTTATTTTAACTTGTGACAGGTGCCAAAGGACCGGGAACATATCAAAGCGGGATGAAATGGCCCAAAAGTACATATTGGAGTGCGAGTATTTGACGTCTGGGGGATTGACTTCATGGGACCATTCCTAGCTCCTATGGCAACAGGTATGTACTTGTAGCAGTGATTATGTTTCTAAGTGGGTTGAGCAAGCTTACCACTAATGATGCCCGGGTAGTGCTCAAGTTTTTAAAAAGATTATTTTCAAGGTTTGGAGCACCCAAGGCTTTAATTAGTGACAGGGGAACCCACTTTTGTAATAGTCAAATTGAGAAGGTGCTGAAAAGATATGGTGTTCACCATAGGCTAGCCACCCGTATCACCCCAAACTAGTGGCCAAGTAGAAGTCTCAAATAGGGAACTGAAAAGAATATTAGAGAAGACAGTGGCTCATAATCGCAAGGATTGGGCTGAGAAGTTGGATGATGCTTTGTGGGCATACCGGACAGCCTTAAAACACCTTTAGGCACTACTCCCTATAGGTTAGTGTATGGTAAAGCTGTCACCTACCTGTACAAATTGAACATAAGCTTACTGGGATTAAGACTGCAAATTTGGATTTAGAGGCTGCTGGTAGCATAGGAGATTGCAAATCAATGAATTGGATGAATGGAGATCTATAGCCTATGAGAACAATAGGATTACAAGGAAAGAATAAAGAAATTGCATGATTCTCATATAAGTGTCCTAAACAGTTCAGAGAGGGAGATTTAGTATTGTTACAACTCTAGATTAAGGTTGTTCCCAGGCAAACTTAGGTCTAGGTGGTCTGGACCATTTACTGTCAAAAGAATTTTTCCATATGGAACAGTAGAGGTCACACACCCAGAGAAAGGAACTTTTAAGGTCAATGGTCAGAGATTGAAAATTTATCATGAAAGATTTGACATGGATGAAGGCAGGGAGGAGTTAAGGCTTCTCTAAGTAGAAAATTGTTTGTGAAGTATTGACAATTGTCAAGCTAGAGACAATAAACTAGCATGTATTGTTATTGTTGTATGGATGTTGCTCATTACTTAATATTTATACTTATTATTACACTAAGTTCTATATTATCTCTTTATATGTGTGTTTAGTGAAATTTCTATGTATTTATTTGCATATGACGATATGGAAATATGTATGTTTATGTATATATATATATATATATAAGTATGCATGTGGTAAATATATATCTAAAAAAAAAAATTATTTTACATGGAAAACATCAATCATGGTCGGGAAAAGTGGAAAGCTGTTATGGAGGGTTAAAAAGTCACGGCCGTGATTTGTGTTCTCAATTATCAAAAACAAGCTACCTAGGACAAAATCATGACCGTGAACTGAGTCCATACAACTTATAAAATGCACCCAGTAACTACCTAGGACAAAATCACGACCGTGAACTGAGTCGATCCAATTTACAAAATGCATCCAGTAGCTACTTGGGCATGAATCACGGTCGTGACTAATGCAGATGTAAAGTATAAAACTAGACCAATATCTACTTGGGGGCTAATCACGACCGTGATTCCTTACTAGCATGAACAAAATTTTCTTTCTCTCCTTGTATCCCAACCGTGGTTCTAGGTAAGTCCTTTACCCTATAAATAATAACACTTCTCTCCTCTTTCATTTCACTTCATTTTAAAGCAAATAACAAATTGCGGCTGCCCTAAACATTCTCAAGAACATCACCACACTGTGTATCAATTATCATCACTCAAATCCATCACATCTCCTGCATTCAAGAACAGATATGCTCCAAAGAAAGATTCATCAAAGGGGAAGCGGAAACAACCTATGTAGACTAAAGGAAAAAGAGCTAGACCAACTACTTCAAAAGCGAGCGGATCATCAAGTACATCAGTGATAATACCATCTGGTTTATGGGAACAACATCATGAGAAATTTGAAAAACTCCATAAATCCAAGGTAATCCTTCCAAAGAAAATACTTGATTGGTCAGTGCTGTCTGAATATGGTTTAGTTCCAGCAATGAGAGATTGTTAAAAGATCCAGCATGGTTGAGACTGTTTAGTCTAGAGGAGGTAGCTTACAAAGAAACAACTTTAGCATTTTTGGCATCCTACAAGATTGAGATGAAAGGAATTGCCAATGCAATGGATTATAAAGTCAGTTTTTACGCTTTTGGGCGAAATCATAGGATGACCATGAAGATATTTATCAAAGCAATGGACTTTATACAAAGGAGGAAATACAAGACCCGAGTTTTGCAAAGTTACTTGTTATTGTACCTTATGGAGCTGCTGAAGGAGAGTTATGGCTTCAATTTCTAGAGATGTGCGATTTTGGCCTAGCAAATCAAAAGCCTCCACATTCTTTTGGCCAAGTCATAGATTATTTCACCACCTCTTAGGACAAACATTAAAGTCAAAACAAAAGAGTGGGGGAGCAGTAACCAAAGAAGATATCCTTCCTCTGTATAGTGTTGTCAACAACTATCGGCTAAATGTGGGTTTATTGGTTGCATTCGCTATTAAACATCAAGCGGGAAAAAAGATGAAAGGAGTTTATGTGGGGCAAATGATTACAAGAATTTTGAAAAATCTCAAGTACTGGCCTACACAAGCTTCTCGGATACCTCAAGATGGTGTGGCTAACTCAAGTCCAATAGTTCATGGCACATTTAAGTCATGGGGTAATAAAGAATTCAGGCAAATCCCACTTATGATGCGGAAGCACCGGGCTCCGTTCCTCCCCTCCAAGTCTCCTCTAGTTTTTCAGTTGGTTTACTGGCTCGTTTAGAAGCTGAGGTAGTCGAAATGAAGAAGAAACAGAATATTCTCCTTAAGATACTAACCAAACTTGCTGAGGTGGCAAATGTAGACATATCCTCATGTTTTACTGACATCCTACTAGGGAGCAACCACCCGAAACTGCCCCTAGCACAAGTGCTGTACAGCAACAGATGGAACCACAAGAACAATTTGAGCCACTCGATGTACCAGCTTTGAAGAGTGGTGAACCATACTACTCTAGTGAGGAGGAGGAGGAAGAGGACGAACCACTAGCAAGGATAGAAGAAGAGGAGGATGATCCGAGTGATAATGAATCACCAAGTGACAAGGAAAGTGATGACTCGGATGCAGAAAGCAATTCAGATGCTGACTAACTCAATTATATTTTGTTGATTTAGACAACCTAGTTTCATGAGATGATTTTGATTATATACTTGCCAAACTCATGTAGTTGTTTTTTTTAGTTAACTTTCTTTCTATCTTTTGGTTAACGTTTCTTGTTGGTTATTTGATGCAAAAGGAACATCTAGTTTTCTTTTATGGTCAATGTGACTATATGACAATGGAACTATATGAATAGAAGCAAAGGCTACTGGATTCAGCTTGAACTACATTTCACCAGGGGAGTTCAATTCTCTTTTGATAGTTTTCTTTCCTTTCCTACTTTGTGATTTATTATGACATGGGGACAATGTCTTAAATTAGTGTGGGGAAGGTGCATGCAGCATGTTAGATGGAATGTGCTGAATTTATTGAATGATGATAATGAATGCTTAGCACATTTATCCTTATTTCTGAACAAGATACTTGGGTATGATGTGGTGTAAATTGGTGTTCAATGAATTTCAAAAAGTGCTGGAATGATAAGTGCTGGAATGATATGAGATATCTAATGCAAGAGGCTCTAAGTGTCTAATGTTCCTAAGGTTATGGTAACAAGGTGAAATCATTATGGAGTAGTATTACTCATTGTTTAATTTGGAGTTTTGCATTTAAGTAGCGTATAACTATAAGTTTAAGATTTTTAGGATATATTTTCAATAGTACCACTATAATTGATTAGCATGAAGAGAAGAATGAAATGAACTACAATTAGTGTAAAGTTCAAAGGATACTAATCACTTGATGATCTCTCAAATTTTATTTCTCTTCTTTTCTCTAAAAAAAAAATGATAAAATAAATTTTGAAGTGATTGAGGTTCGATGGGGTCCCTTTAAAACCTAATCACCTAAGGTCGTCCGGCCTGGGATTGATTGACCAAGGATGTCACTTTAATAATAAAGAGTTTAATAAGTCCTATAACTCGAATAAGTAAATCCGAGGGGCGCCCTTTTTAAGGGAACGACGTCTGTTAACTTGAGTGACAAACTCGGGATTATCGGTTGAAAGTTCGTTACATGGGTTATAGGACCTAAAAAAAAAAAAAAAGAAAGAAAGAAAGAAGAAGAAGAAAAGAAACAAATAAAAGAGAGAAAAAATCAGGGGGTTGGTTGATGTCTATGCTTTCACTAAATGATTTAACTTAATAATTAGTGGTATTGATCGACTTGAAAGCAAATAATGTAAGAAAGAAAGTAATTGAATATTCTTTATTTATCACTTGTGGTTGTATGTTTACTTTTATGATTGAAAATCCAACTTAAACGGAGAGGGTAAAGGCTGACTCATTCTGATTAACTTTAGAGCTCTAACCTAAGGAATGGACACTAAAGAGTTGATAAAATAAAATCTTTTAATTCCAGCACTAAAAGAATTAACACCAGAATCCCTTATTGTTTTCAATTGTTTTATCAGTTTCTTGCTTGAGGACAAGCAAGGCTTAAGTGTGGGGATATTTGATAAGCATGGATTATATCTATTCATAATAAGCAAATTAAGTCCAATTCTGAGTTTAATGATAAGATTTTGTATTAGAATTGACACTTAATTAGTGTATATTTTCATTTCAGGTCAAATTAGGGCCCAATGGAGTGATTAAAAGAAATCAAAGAAGAAATTTAGCCAAAGGATCTAAAGTCACGGGCGTGATTCAAGTAGCAGCAAAGTCATTGTCCATCTTGAAGTAAATCACGGCCGTGACTTGAAGCAAGGACGAAATTTTTCCTATGAAGAGTGGAATCACGGTCGTGATTGAGGAGGAAAGGAGTTTTTATCGAAGCCAGTAACTACCTTGGTGAAGATCACGACCGTGACTTACAACTTGTGAAGCATGAAATTAGATGGGAACTTGAGTCACGACCGTGATTCATTGGGAAGCAACAATATGATTTTTACAACCGTTCGTCCAAACAGTGCATCCATTAGTAAACGTTGTATATTTTCATTTGTTGACCCATTTAGAAAGAGAGTAGATATAAATGGATGATGCCCATTCAGGAATGTTTATCGATTTCATTCTACATACCTACACACCTGTTCATAGTTTCTATCATCAACGTATCTTGTAACTGTTCATCAAGTGAATACATTGTGTGCGATTCTGGAAGAAAACTAGGGAGAGACTTCTGGAATCAAGTGTTCGTGTTTGTGACTCTACCATTATTGTTGTAATAGAAAGGGGTTTCTCTTCTTTTCTCTATCTCTCATCTTGTTTTCATCGTTAATCATGTTGTTGATAAGTTTGTGTTCGTATTTTAACATGTGTGAGTAGATTTTTGGGTTACGAAGTCATATTAGCATGAAACTTGTATTTAATAGTTAGTAATCCAATTAATTACTAATTTCTGGTGATGGGTCTTCATAAAAGTTAGGAAATTGTAGTGCATGATAAGATTCTACACTAGATCTTGATGGAAAATTGTTGAGAAATAATTTCATCAAGTAGATCTAAGTCACTAGGATGAGCTACTCCTGTTAATAGAGATATTATCATGAAGCTTGCTGTATAATTTAGGAAATTTGAGGATAAAAGAGCGTAATAAAGCAATTCTGAATTGTCCATTTACTAGAAGAGATTCTATTAAATGCATTCGGGATTAGAATTAGTTCGTTATGATAATAAGGACTATAATTTAGAATTTCAGCAGATAAGTAATTAATAGGATTAATTGGTTTTAATTCATGCAAGTATGATGGAGTAACCTATTGTAATTGTGATATTATTATAGTAAAGTTTTGTTTTGTATGTCCGGTTAGTGAATTTCTATAATTAATATAATTAGCGGTTAATTATAAGTTTAAGTTATTTAACTAAATCTTATTCAATCGGCTAGATAATAAACAAGGGGCGAGTAGTGGTACTTGCTAACGACCCCGTGGAATACGACCCTATAATTAAGTCCTATGCTACAATTTGATAGGTGCACTTGCTTAGCGTTGACCGTACATAGGAACAGATCATAGGTTATAAATTAATTAAATTTGGTCAAGGATAATACGCACATCATGAGCGAACTGGAGGAGGTTGTCACATTGCCAAAATTTTCTTAACGTTCCTCTTCTCTGAGTTATGCTCCTTAGTGTCATAGTTATTGGGGTCCGTGCCCATCGATCTCATTAGCTATAAGATGCTTCATCGTTTTTTTTATCCTACATTTTTCGGGCTTGTTAGGGAATCTTGGTAAGATTCCTAAGGGATGTGATAGGGGACGTGTTAGTCATGATGATTGCTTTGATGGGCTTGAGGCATTTGGGCTATGCGGTTCCCAAGTATTAGGTAGTTGATAGTCTCTTGTCTTCCTTTGTTCCCTATATATATGGAGATTGTTCCTTCTATGGAATTCATCCTCTCACAAAACATTTTCATTCATCAAAGAAAAAGTGCAAGTTTCTTTAGTCGCTTTCTTTTTCCTACTTGTAGAGATGATGTTGAGCTTAGGTAACTCTATACCTAATCTTTTTCACATGGCTCCAACAATAGGGGACAATGATTTGTAAACAAGGTGGGGAGGGATGGGAGGGAAGTTGCTTCGAGATTAGGAAGCTCAGCTTTGGGTGGTGGGACCAAGTCGGAGAGTGGTGGTTCAACTTTTGTTAGCAGTCATGGAGAGGGGTCTAGCTAGGTATATGTGTAGCTGGTGGAGAGGCAGGCCATTTTGAACGCATGATCTTGTGTAGAGTTGGTCGACAAGATCTATTAATGCCTCATAGATAAGTATCCTTCTGATGGTTTAGAGAAGGAGGTTGTCATCCCTTTACATGCAAGGGTGACTCGAGGCAATGGTCTTGAACAGAATCCGTTGCAAGCTTTTCGAGGAGGCCCTTAAGGCCATTTGATAGAAGGAGATGCGATGTGCTCCTTAACAGTAGGAGGTTATCATGCCTTTGAAGTCGGATTGAGTTTGTCTCTTCAGTGGTTAGCTGTTTATCTTATATAAAAAGGCTTTTGAGTTTGGCTTAAGGATGCCTTTCTCACCTTTCCACAAGGAGTTTTTTAAGTACCATCGGTAGTGTTCGACTTAGTTATTGCCCAACGCTTGGAGGATATTGGTGGCTTTTGAGGCTATCTACCTTAGCATCATGGTATGGCTTACCTCAACCTTATTTCTTCAGTTTTTTCTATACAAAAGGTCAAAGGAAGGGTGGTAGTATCTAGCTAAGCAACTTAAGAGTGTCTAGCTCCTCTCTGATCTCACAAGCTCGAATGGGTTTGGTTGGTAGAGCGAGTTCTGAGTAGTTAGGTTAGAGAAGGGCATGGGCTAAAGGACATGTAAGAAGCATTACAGGGGCAAAGTGGGAAGCCTTATAATGCTGCATTTGTGGTAAGGAAATTTCTAAAGGGGAAACAGTTTCTGAGGGCAAGGCAATCTCTGTAAGCCCTTGGTTTTTAGAAGTAATCCTAAGCCTTAACCTTAAGCCGGAAGTCAACCGAAAATCTTGAGTCAACGGATCTCAAGTTTAACCCTACAGTTTAGATCTGAAAATTTCGTGTTCATAAACTAAGAAGTCGAAAATTAAGTAAAGTATGTAGAATAGTCTGTAATAATATTTGATTTCTTAAAAATATTAGATTGGTTTATTTTCGGCTTATTTTGAAATTGATTGGATACTATTTTTGGAAAGCGTATCCCGGGGCTTGGAAAATTGAAAATATATCTTTAATATTTTTAGACTCACATTTTCATAAGGATTTCAAAAATATCGAGTTTATAATATTTCGGAATCTAAAAATATCAGTTGTAGCTTATATAAGCATATTTTGACCGTACCGGTAACATATTTGTTGAAAAACTAAAATAATTCAATTAATTATTTAATTTTATTTATGAAAATTCTGCCACATATTTAAAAATATTTTTTTAATTTTATTTTATATATTTTCCTAATAAAAAATACTTTTTCAACCCATACTTCAAGTACACTTTAATTGTCACTTCTACATATTATTTAAGCTTTCTTTCACTCATTCTACACTCCATTTTCAATGTATGGCAGCTGACCATACTCTTCAAAACAGCCACTTTTCCTTTTTTTTTAATTTATTTAATGAATTAAAGCCTCTTTTAGTTAGCACATTAAGTACACAAGTTACACTTTCAAAACTTTAAGTTACAAATTAACAACACCCTCTCTCTCCCCTTTTAAATTCATGTGTAGCCCCCTCCCAATCTGCCTTTGTTTTATTTTTCTTTTCTTTCAATTAATTAACACTCATTTAATGCACTCCTCTCTCTATTTTAAAGCCTTATGTTTACAAACTTTACTTCTTTGAAACCCTACACCATTTACTCTCTTTTTCCTCTCTTTATTCCTTTCTTTCCTTTGTTCTTGCAAGAGAATACAAGCTGCCCCTATTTCCATTTCTTGCTTCCACACTCCATTCTTGAAGATCCTTGAGTAAATCTTTCTTCTTAAGCTTCTATAGACACTATAGGTTGACTATATTGAGGTTTCATGCATCAAAGGACTCTCCATAATGCCTAAAGGCTAGAGATGATGATGCTAAAACTTTGAAACACTCCTCTTGTTGATGATCTATAATAATATTGCTATATTTGTTGTCTTTAAGACTTTATTATATTTTTATTATACTTTGTAGATCTAATTTTTATGAAACTTATATGTTTATGTTTAGATCTATAGGTTTAGAGCTACTACCATGCATTTCTTTTATATTCATGTTCATATTATGTGTAGATCTTAGATTTGAACTTGAATAAAAATAGTGAAATTCGTATCTTGGCAAAACCTATATTTGAAAACCCTCTTCCAAGTCTCAAAATGGGAGTTTTAGTTGAGAAAATGAAGGTTTAGTGGATGTATATCATCAAAACTTCTTTTTACAAGAATCAAAGGTGATTTTCAAAAGTTATTTTCAAAATAAAAATCTTATTTTCGGATTTAGGCCAAGGGCATGTTTAAAAACATGTTTTACCACTCAAAAATGAAGATTTTATTTGAAAAATGGAAGGCTCTTAAGATAGCATATGTAAAGGATGATTTTTCATGAGTCTTGATGGATTTTATCAAGAGATATGTTCAAAAACAATTTTTGAAAATTCGGATCTAAGCCAAGACCCATTTTAAAAACCTATTATCTAACCTCAAAATGAAGATTTAGACAAAAATACAAAGGGCTCTTGGAATAGATATTCTAAGGATTGGATTTTCATAAGTTTAGATGAGTTTTCCTAAATGGTATTTCTAAAACAGAGAGTTTTATAAAAGACAAGGCTAGGTCTTATTTTCATTCTAAAACTAAAGAAGGAAATTCGGATTTTGGAAGAGATGAATTTTGAAAACCTTATTTTAGACTTCAAAACAAGAGTTTTATGTGGAAAATGGAATGCTTTGATAATAGGTGACATAAGAAAATTATTTTCATTGAGTGATGTTAGTTTTAGCAAAGGATTTTTCTCAAAACAAGAAAATGAGTTTCAACACAAAATTTCGGTTTTTACCAAAGTAGATTCTTTGAATTTTCATTTGGATGATATCTTGATGATCATATAAGTATTTAATTCTTTATCTTTGGCTAGGAGTTCTCTTTACGAGTGTAGAACCAATATAAGATGATTTAAAAAGATTAAATGGAACAAAAGTAATAATTTTCATTACTAACTCAAAACTGGAATTTTCATAACCTTGCTGTATAGTAGGCTTTCGATCCTCAAATGACCTTGTATGTTTGAGTTAACTTAGGAAATGGATAGATCTTTCGAAGTAGATAGAAATCGTTATATAATATGCGCAATTCCAAGTTATATTGAGTTAGATATGACCAATTTCAATTAGGACTTCATCTCAGGCGAAAATTGATGAACTTAGTAAATAGAATTGATAAGTTTATTAGAACTTTATGAGAAATACTCATTGAGGGTATTCCTTGTACTTAGGTGATTTGGAGGATGGATTTCCGTTCCCCTAGGACTACTATGACTAGTGGATTTCTCTTCATGGCCGAATGAGTTTATTTCCTAAATAGTTGTGCTCATGTATGTGCTTGTAATCGTAGTGGCATTAGAATTAGGAAAAGATAAAATTATGATGATTTGTGATCTAATCTTGGTTGAATGAATGATAAGTATATCGAGACGAAACTTGTTGAAAAATCATTGTATGAGCTAGTATAGACTTAGATTGTTTGAAATTCACTACGATCGCACTTAATCTACTTAATTAACATGCCATGATTATATGAATAAACTGTACATGCATATCACGTAGTAAGTCACATTGCATAGGTTATTATACCTTTGTGGGAAGAAGGTATAATAATTGGGCAACGAAGGGCCTGTAAACTCGAATGATGGCGTTTGGGCCGGAATTGAAAATGTGTGTAGGTGGGCACCTGTATCAACCATAGTAAAATTTAAAAGTGGTGGCTGGGCACCTATATCAACCACAATAATAAGTAAGAAGAATTTAAATGTTAGTCGTATGGGCCTGAAACACCTAACCCTGAATGGAGGGCGTAAATCCATTCAACATAAGATTTTCGGACGGTCTTATGTATTGTATGCTCATGTGTTTGTGTATTTCATATGGTTGCTAATAACTTGTCTATTATATAATGTTGTTGAGTATTAAATATTTGGAAATGAATCTCACTAAGCCTGTAGCTTACACCCCGATAGTTTTGTTGTGGTGTTCTTATTTTTGGGTGTTCCGAGAGAACATTTTTCACAGGGTTATCTTTTAGATGAATGAGCTTTTGAAGAAGTCAGGACCTAGTTAGAGGCGTGGACTTCTAGGAAAATCTCTTTAATATAAACCCTAATGTTTGTAATATGGTTTTAGACTGGATAAACTTTTATTATTATTTTGGCGGGGGTATACTCCTTTGACTTTTGTAAAGACTTAACTTATTTATCTTGATGTGATTTCTATTCTTAATGCTATTGTATGCCTTCTTAAGACTATTCGATTCAAAGTGTGATCCTAAAAGTTGTACAAGTATACCTTACACCCGGTATGTAAACTTATGGGATGACTAAGGTTGTCATACTTAAGTTTAAATATCAAGTGTGGTAGACTGTCGCGTTTTAGGTACCCTTTGGGGCGTGGCAATCTCTGTTTCCTGAGGTGTGGTTCTGTCTTCATGGACATCGCTTCTCTTTCTCGTGTCCCCCACCCCTCGGAAGATTACTAAGTGAGCTATTTAGTGAAGAGGCTGTGTCAATTTACGGTGTTCTTATTTTTTGTTGGTAGGTGAGCTCGATTTAGTAAGCTTCAAGATTATTTGTTGATTAATGTTGTTTTGTTATGTTCTTGTAGATGCTCCTATGTCGGTGATTGACATTGGTGAGCTTCTCCCTAGCTCGTTGAGTAAGAAGAGGAAGAAGGCTGTTAAGTTGAATGTGACCATGGAGAAGCGGGCAAGGACAGTTGAGGGGTTGGGTCAACTTACTCCTCTTGTACTGGATGTTCAGGTCGTGTCACCACTAAGTGGTCGTTGTGCTGAGGAGGCTCTTGTGGGTAGTTCCTTGGTGTTAAAGATGTAGACTTTGCTAGGTCCTCGATTGCTCGAGGTACAGAGCGTACCTTCTCATTCCTCTATTGCCATTCTCCTTGCTATTGGGGTTCTCCTAGAGCTGAGATTGCTAGAAGTATAAGTAATCCCATTAGATAAGCCAATACTAAGTCAGCCAGGTGGGGCTCATATCGATATTGTACGGGTAGGGCACCTAAATGAAGTGATGTAACCATCAACTAGGGAATGTTTAAGGACCTTACTATTTTGGAGGATAGGAATAAGGTGAGAACTATGTTGAACGAGCTAAAGTCCAAGGATCACACTTTGGATTTTTCCACTTTCAAGCTATACGAGGTATCTCTTCTCCTTTTACTTTTCATTTGCCCTTTTTCTTGTGTGAACTTGGCTCATGTAGGTTATAGTGACTCTTTCTAAAGTTATAAGGTATACGAGGTCGAGTTGTGGTGCAATAAGTTCTACTTTTGACCTTATTAAGTTCGCAATTATTCTATGCTACTCTTTGACTTAGTGATTTCTTTGCAAGTGAGTGATGACCTAAAGCAGCTGAAGGCTCGCGTTGCCGAGTTGGAGAAGGAAGCTTCTTAGAGGAGACACGGAAGAGTCAGACTGTAAAGTAAGGTGACTGAGTTGATGGAGGAGAGGGACCAGTTCATTCCTAATGTTGACATAGTGGCCATTCGTATGTAGTAGGAGGTCAGTGAGGCCCTATGGGTGCAATCATCCTTAAAGGGTGCTGTCAACGATTTGGAGAAGAAATGGAAGGATACGAGGCAGGAGCGAGATGCATTGTCATTTCGCTTGAAGGAGCTTACAATGAATTTTAATAGGATTAGGGGAGATAATGATGCTCTTAAGGTTGATCCTTTTTCCCTTTTACTTTCTATTCATTAATTTAGTCCTTACACGCTTATTTTTTTGTGTTTCCTTATTGCAAGCTCGAATAGTTGAGCTTAAAGAGGGGTAGATCATTCTTGAGGTAGCGAGGAAGTGTATCTAGGAAGAGCTATTTGCAAGTGAGAGGTGAAGGGAGCATTAGCAGCTGATTACTAAGGAAAGGGCTTGGTTCGTTCACAATGAGGTGCTCCTATAGTTTTTCGAGCTAGACCTAAGTTTCTTAGCAGCTCATCTAGGTGAAGCAGTTTCGAAGGATGATAAAGAAGGGGATGAGGGCGATGAGGAGCCCACATTGGAGGTGGAGGAGGCCATCATTGTTGTGGGGCATGGAGAAGGCCCTACTGATGATGCACCATAGAAGGCTAGGGATGGTGTCCCTAAGGTGGCGATCGTGGCAGTGTTGGCTACTTCAAAGGCTTAGTAGAACGATGTTGAGGTAGGTCAAGGTGTCCCACCTGAGCCACAAGGGGAGATTGTTGTCACTGTCCCTTAGCCCATCATTAAGAAGAGATTTTTGGCTAATATTTTATTGACTAGCCTTAGCTCTGCCTTTGTGTTTTGTTCAACATGTAGGAACCAAATTTAGTTTTTTTTAGCCATTAAACGAACTCAGTGCTTACTTTAATGTATTTTCCTATATCGGCCATTCGTGTAATATCATTTTGTCTTAATGAAATTCTTTCTTTAATGTTGTGTTTCATTCCAAGTTGATTTCTGCTGCCTTTTTATTTTTTTGCTGAAAATTTTGCTAAATGTTTGAATTCTGAGCTCAGTTGTGATTTGAGGTTGATGCTTGAATAGCGACAGCTAGCTTTTGTAGTACGTAATTTAATTTATTGCATCTTGTTTCGCCTATACTTTACATGGTGGTAGGTAGTTGTAAGCTAGTCATAGGTCATGGCTTTACTTCTCTAGCAGACCTGTCTGTGCTAGAGGTCTATCATTTCTAGGATTCATGTGTTTCGGAGGCTCGATAAGACGGTTAGGTAGTCTGTACTCAAGATTCCTAAGATTTGGCTACATTAAATGCTGATTTTGGTGCGTTTTCTTTTTCTTCCCTTCTATAAATAGTGTTAGTGAATAAAATGTTTCTCTATAAATGAAATTCACTTCTCTCATTTGATTTTTGGCACTTTGAAAGGTTTTTCTTTGGCTTTCTTGTCTCTAGGAGTCGAGTGAATTATGAGTTTCCTTTGATTAGCCTTCTTTGGATTGAGAGGTCCAGCCTTTAGAAGTCACAAATAGTACGGAGTCCTTGATGCAGTGTGGTCTCTATTTAAGGGGGTTGGAAGCTCTACGGCCCCTATTTACGTGGGTCTATTATTGAGGTCGACTAATGGCTTAGGCGTATCATTCGAGCCCCATTTTCCCACTTTTGTCTTTGCCACTAGATCTGGGGCTACGTTTCTCTTCTACGGTCCCTTGACCGAGGTTGCCAAGATCTATTACTTGGTGGAGAGGTCATGGTAACTATGATGACATGTTCCAGATGAGCAGGGACTCATCCTCCATCATCAATTTGAGCCTTCAGGGTACTGTTAGAGGTTGAGGTCATCATGTGGGGCCATCCGACTCTTTCTCCTACTTGCCAAGTCCTTTCTTTGGCCATTTTCATAGCTAGTGGAGATCACTAAGGATGTAGGGGCATGTTATGCCCTTTGAGCTTGGTTTTCTGATGGCTTATTAAGTATGGGCTCATCATGGGGGGATTGAATTTTCCTTCCTCTTCCTGACCATGCTGATTTCTTCTCGAGTTGAGATTCATTGTAGTCCTTCGTTAACCAATGTTGGTTGATGGACGAACTTGGGCTCGTGCTTGGGAGTTATAGGGATAAGGTCATGTTCATTCCGAATCGACATTTTCAAGTTGTGAAGGGTTGAGTGTATGAGAATTTGTCAAATTTGAGGTTTAGATATTTTCTAGAGTTTCTCAATTCAAGGCTTGAGGTGATCCTTGTACTTGTGAAAATTGCACTTTGTATTCCTTGGCTAGAATGCCAATCAAAACTAACCTGGCCGAGATGTCAGTCAAAACTACTATAATAATTTGCTTAGAATCAATGACTCTGATGTTTTTGGTTTCCATTTTATTCTTTATATGTTCGTAACCCGTAACTGATGTGTCATGTAGCTCATTAATAATTGTCTTTGTCGAAATTATGAGGGAGGCAACCAATCTCCTAAGGATGGTTGTCCTTAGGAGGGGGTTACCCAAGTTCACGAGGAGAGTTACCTTTAGAAAAGGCTTACTTGAACTCATGAGGAGAGTTACGCTTAGGAGGGAGTTACCCAAACTCACGAGGGGATTTATCGTTAGGAGGGATTTACTTGAGCTCTACTAGCACTAGAGGGTGGAGCCTGTTGGACTCTCGAGGCCCCTTTTGGTCTTGTTTTATATAGACCTTTGTTTAAAAAGGCATTCATAAGGAGCTCATTAACATGGAACTCAATTTCATTCATAATATTTTCTTTGTCTTTACAAAGCCATGCTTGTGACTGTATAGGTACGTAATGGAGACGATTCACGTCTATTCCTAAAACTTCCCTAAGTTGTTGGTGTTTCAAGTTCTGGGAATGAGTTTGGCATCTAAGGTTTCAAGCTTACATGCCCCCTTTACTAGGGTTTCTTTTACCCCAATGGGGTCTTCTTAGTTCAGAGCGAGTTTCCCTCAAACTTCTTTTAACCCTACTGCTTCTAATATTCTATAGACAAGGTCACCAAGGAGAAAAACCTTGTGCTTAACCTTTTTGTCGTAGTATCAAGCTGCCCTTTATTGATAAGCAGTGACCCTTTTGCTTACCATATCTTGAGTTTCTTCTATAACATTGAGCTTAGCTTAGAGACCAGCCTCATTATAGGATTGCACTTGAATATTCTACAGTTTGACTTCGGTAGGCAGACAACCTTAGATCCAAAGGTGAAGCAAAAAGGAGGTCTCGTCCGTAAGGGTACACTTAGTGGTGCGGTATCCCCATAGAATGCTAGGTAGCTTGTTGGCCCACTTGCTGTTCTAGTGATCAACTTGGGCTTTTAAGCTTTGCATTATGGTTTTCTTGATAACCTCGAATTGGCCATTAGCTTGGGAATGTGTGATGGAGGTGTAGTGTGTTACGATGCGGTACTTTGCATAGAAGTCTTAGATTCTTTTGGCATTAAATTGCCTTCCATTGTCCATTACAATAGAATATGGGATTTTAAATATAACTATAATGACTGTGCAGAGGAAATGTTGGACGTCTCTGTCAATGACCTTTGCTACCGGTTCCGCCTCTGCCCATTTTGTGAAGTAATCACACAAGACTATAATGAATTTCCTTTAACCTGTCAAGGGGGAATGGTCCAAGGATGTCCAGTCCCCACATAACCAATGACCATAGGCTTATGAGGCAGAGTAAGTTGGAACTTGGGGCGTAGTTAATATAGGCAATCTTTTGACAATGTTCACATCACTAGACAAATTCCCTTTTTATCAACTTTCATTGTCGAAATAGCCAACCTGTACAACTCGGGTCTGTAACGATTATGCTTTGATGTGGTTACTGCATTTGCTAGCATGGAGGTTGTCTAAGACTCGTTATCCTTCTTCTAGATGTAAGCAGTAAAGTAAGGGGAAGCTAAAGCCTTTTTTATATGGAATTCTGTTGACTAGAGTGTAGTTAACTACTTTATGCATTAACTTCTTTACTTTTGTTCTGTTTAAGGGTAGAGTGCCATCTTTCAGGTATTTCTCTATTGGCGTCATCCAACTTAGCGGTGTAGCTGTTTGTTGTAGCTCCAATAAATCATGAGTCTTGGTAGTGATGGAATTTTTTAGGAGGAACTAAACCAAAACCTTCCCTTCGATTTTCCTAGGTTGGGGACAATTATAGAGGCTAGATTAGACAGCTTATTAACCTTTGAATTATTGGATTTCGACATTTTGATGATATCTCATGAGGATAATTCCTTTGTGAGGGCTCAGACAACCTCTAAGTAGCTTACCATTTCTTCTTTCTTTACTTCATAAATGCCTTTAACTTACTACACCATGAGTAAAGAATTTGAAAAAAATTTTGAGGTCTCTAATTTCAGCTCTTATACTTGTTGCGAACTTAGGTCCAACTAAAAGGGCCTCATATTCTACTTCATTGTTGCTTGTAGGAAAACCAAATTTCAGGGCATAGCAGATCTTGACTCTATGAGGTCCTTTCAGAACTAGAGCGGCTCTGCTTCCCCCTTATGTGGAGGATCCATCCACATGGACGTTCTACATAGTTTTCTGTTCATCATCAAGTTCTAGGGTCCCGGTATACTCAACTATAAAGTTTGCTAAGATTTGTTGATAGCATCCCGTGGTTGATATTGTATACCATATGCACTAAGTTCGATCGTTCATTTTATCATCCTTCCTAAGATTTTGAATATTTGGAGGACATTCCTTCTCAGTATGTCAGTAAGGACGATGATCAGATGTGCCTAAAAGTATGGGTGTAAGCATCATGCTGATATTACCATCGCTAAAGCGAACTTTTCGAACTTGGTGTATCTCTATTCTAGTCCTTGTAAGATGTGGTTAATGTAGTAGATTTGTCGATGTTGTTTTCCTTTTGATTAGGCCAAAATCGATGAGAAGGCTAGATCATTCACAGCGAGGTAGAGGTATATGACCTCATGTGGGACAAAGGTCAACAATACCGGTGGTTCTACTAGAAAGCGCTTGAGTTTGTCGAAGGCTTATTGTGATTTTTTAGTAAATTGAACTTTTTAGGTTTCTTGAGGATCTTGAAGAATTCTGAGCATCTGTTGATACTCTTAGGGAGGAAACAGCTCAGTGCTGTCATCTTGAATGACAGTGTTCTAAAATGCTAAGCTGATCAGATTCAGGTACACATCTTCTAATTATTTGGTCAGCACATTTTTTGAACAGATATGGTTCATCCCAAAAATAGTATTTTACATCATGAAAAAACTTTTTCTTTTGAGGATATGACAAACCATATGGGATAATCTTACTAACCAAATAATTCACAATATCAGCATACCATGGCAAATCTAGAATCTCTACTGCATTCAATTGTTCATCACGGAACTTCTCATTGATGGGAATGTCTAAACTATCAGATTCAAGTCCAGAAAATGATCAGCAATTACATTCTTAGTTCCCTTTTTATCTTTAATTTCAAGATCAAATTCTTGCAGTAGTAAAACCCATCTAATCAACCTAGGTTTTGCATCAGCCTTAGCAAACAAATATTTGAGAGCAGCATGGTCAGTGTGATAAGTGTCTTTAGACCCTTAATTTTGGTGTTATTTGAACATTCTTGATATGTAAGTTTTGAGATTTCATGGAGAAAAGGACATTTATTTTGTGAAAAATTCATTTCATGGTTTAAAAATCATTTTTAGAAGTTTTTATGATGATTCAAAGGAAATCAAAGCAAATTAAACAAGTTTGAATCAATTTTATTCAAGAAGGAATTTCATGTTTTCATTCTTTTCATTCATCTTGGCCAGGAAGGACACTAGGGAAGACAACAGAATGCTTTATTGAAGAAAAGTGTTTCAGCCTTACCCTCATTCTTGGGTAGGAAGGACGCCAGGGAAGACATCAGTAGCTACACATGAAGAAAGTTTTCAGCCTTTTCATTCATCCTGGCCAGGAAGAACATTGAGGAAGGAAACAGAATGCTCTTAGGCCGAATTTCAGTTATTTTGCCTTCATCTCTGCCCCGATCCTGGCCAGGATGATGCCCAGGATGAACTGGGATTTTTCCAAAACTATAAATAGTGCTCTGTTTTCTTGTTTTATAACTTTTAGATCATTTTTTTTAGGCTTCTAAGACAGAAATTACGAAGGAAATTACGAAGGACTTTGCTAGGGCATCCATTGAAGATCTCAAGACATCAATTAGGGTTTATTCTTTCTATCATGATTCTTTTATTTCCTCTAGATCTTTTGGTCTTATCATAAATCTTATGGAGGAGTAGATTCTTATACTCTTCATCTTGTGAAACCCTAACCATACGAATTGAAATGTCTTTTGATTAATGAATGTTCATGTCTTTGTATCTATTCATGTGATCAATAGTCATGTGATTGATTTGTGCACAAATTAATTGCATGTGATTCTTATTGGATTGAAAGAGGTTTCATTCAATTAGATAGATCTTCATGAATAGAGAATTGCTAATTTCACTAGAGTAGGGAAATTACGATTTTCTGCTATAAAGAATTTAATTCTTGTTCAAGGATCATGATCTTTAATGCAATTCTATGTGATGTTAGTAAGGGAGAGGTCTCTACTATCTCATTTAGGGTTAGGAATTGATTAACTCGAGGGAGGAATTGATTTACTTGTTGAAATCCTGTAGTGCAAAGCATGAATGAATCATTAATCAATCCTTTATCATAAGAACTTTAGGTTTAGGGTGGATCAAGGTGGAGAGTATGTCTTGTGATTGAAAGCAAACATTAGTTGATCTTAGAGCCTGCTTAATTTTCTGCTTATTAGTTAATTGTAGATTTCTCTCCAAAATTTAGGCTAAATAGTAGAGAACCAGTAATACTAGTACTTGTTCTTCTAAATCCCTGAGGACGATACCCTAAATCTATGCTACATCGAATAGGTGTGCTTGCCTAGCTTTGATCATAGATTTAATCGGGTTTATAAATTTTAGAAATTAATACGATCGATAAAACATCATCACAGTGTATACTACTACTTTAGAACCTATCAGATAAGGCCTAAATTTATCACATGCAAAGATAATAGCTAAAAGCTCTTTCTCAGTAGTGGCATAATTTCTCTGGGCCTCATTTAGTGTTCTACTTGCATAGTATATAACATGAAAGATCTTACCTCGTCTCTGACCAAGTACCGCTCCAACTGCAAAGTCGCTGGCATCACACATGAGTTCGAAAGGAAGCTCCCAGTCTGGCGCAATGATTACTGGTGTAGAAATGAGCTTTTCCTTTAATAAATTGAATGCCTGCAAACATCTGTCATCAAAATTGAACACCGCATCTTTTTCCAGAAGGTTGCAAAGAGGTTTGGAAATTTTGGAGAAGTCCTTGATGAATCGTCTGTAGAAGCCAGCATGTCCAAGAAAACTTCTGACTCCTTTAACAGTCGTGGGTGGTGGTAACTTCTCAATAATCTCCACTTTGGCTTTATCCACTTCAATTCCTCTCGCAGAAATTTTGTGACCCAACACTATCCCTTCTCTAACCATAAAGTGGCATTTTTCCCAATTCAGATCAGATTGGTATCTTTGCATCTTTGTAAACCGAGGCTAAATTCTCAAGACAAAGATCGAATGACTTTCCAAAGACTGAAAAATCATCCATGAAGATCTCGATAAAATTCTCAAGCATATCAGAGAATATAGCCATCATACACCTCTGAAATGTAGCAGGTGCATTGCAAAGTCCAAAGGGCATTCTCCTAAAGGCAAATGTGCCATAAGGACAAGTGAATGTTGTTTTCTCTTGATCATCGGGTGCAATAGAAATCTGATTGTATCCAGAATATCCATCAAGAAAACAGTAATAATCATGCCCTGCAAGTTTCTCCAACATCTGATCAATGAAGGGAAGTGGAAAGTGATCCTTTCGGGTGGCATCATTCAACTTCCTGTAATCAATACAAACTCTCCACCCAGTCACAGTACGAGTAGGAATCAATTCATTTTGCTCATTCTTCACTACAGTCATACCACCTTTCTTTGGCACTACTTGAACCGGACTAACCCATTTACTATCAGAGATAGGATAGATGATACCTGCGTCAAGTAGCTTCAAAACTTCTTTCTTGACAACATCTTTAAGTGTCGGGTTAAGTCTCCTTTGTGGTTGAACTGTAGGTTTACACTCAGCTTCCATAAGGATTTTGTGAGTGCAAATCATAGGGCTAATACCCTTAATGTCAGCAATGGTCCATCCGATTGCTTCTTTGTGCTTTTTCAACACTTCAATCACTGTTGTTCTTGTTCATTGTCAATGCAGATGAAATAATGATTGGCAAAGTATCGCCAATTCCAAGAAAAGCATACTTCAGATGTCAGGAAGTGGTTTAGTTCCAAGGTCGGTGGCTGCATCAAAGGAACTTGCTTCTGCTCATTTGTACCCAAAGATTCATAATATCTGGTTTTGATCATTGGTACATCTTCCAGTATTTCTTCATCCTCTTCATCATCACTCCAATTGTCCACGTCTCTCAAGACGGACTCCATAGTCTCCACACCAGTTTGTTCCTCAAGTGATTCAGAAACCAGCTCATCAATGGTATTGATGGTGTAACAGGCATCAGTATCATCAAATTTCTTCATTGCCTCATAGACATTGAAAGTAACCTGTTCATCCATCACCCGTAATGTAAGCTGCCCTTGTTCCACATCAATTAGTGCTTTTCCTGTTGCAAGGAACGGTCTGCCCAAGATCATGGGAACTTCCCTATCTTCATCCATGTCTAGAACTACAAAATCCACAGGGAAAAAGAATTTGTCAACTTTAACTAGGACATTTTCCACAATACCCCTAGGGTATTTTATACTTCTATCAGCAAGTTGCAAGGTTACATGTGTATCCTTGCAATCTCCAAGTCCTAGTTTTTTAAATACCGATAAAGGCATTAAGTTGATACTTGCACCAGAATCAATTAAAACTTTATCAAAATAACAATCACCAATGGTGCAAGGAACAGTAAAACTTCCCTGATCTCGGAGTTTAGTGGGCAGACTGGGTGTTTGTTTCTGTAGGATCATGGAACATTCTCCAGTGAGTATCACATTTCCATCAATCTTCCTCTTGTTAGACAGCAATTCTTTGATGAATTTGGCATAGGAAGGCATTCCTTGAATCACTTCTAAGAATGGAATGTTGATGTGCAGCTTCTTGAAAACATCCAGGAATTTTGAAAATTGCTCATCAAGTCTTTGTTGCTTTAATCTTCCTGGAAAAGGGAGGGAGGAACATATGATTTCACCTCAGGTGGTTTTTGAATAGTTCCTCCACCTTTCGTTTCCCTTTGTTGTTTTGTGGTGGAATTTCCTCTTGATCTTTTTCCTCATGATCTTTAGTTCCTCAACTGGAGCAATCTCCTTTCCACTTCTGTGATTGCATTTACAGACTTGGGATTCTCCTCCGTGTTGCTTGGTAAAGACCCAGATGGTCTATTACTCACTTGTTGTGCAAGTTGATGGAGCTTCCCTTGCAAATCTTGAATGATTGCATTCTGATTGTTGAGTGAGTTTGTTGTGTGACAATGAAATCCCTCAGTAATGCATCAGTGGATGATTGAATTTGCTGTTGAGGTGGGGCATTTTTACAAATCCTTGTCCTTGAAACCAGGTGGTGGCTTTAGAACATTGGCATCATTCCGATATGAAGATTGGGATGATTTCGCATATTCGGATGATATGTGTTTCCAAAATTACCCTTTTGGAAATTTCCCACATAATTGAGCTGCTCATCATTTGAAGATGATCCATGGACACTCAAAAGAGGAGTGTGGTCCTGAGCAAATCTCACAACAAAACACTTGTTGTTTTTTATTGGAAGTATTTGTAGTTGTGAGTTTACTTACTTGAGTGATGAGGGTTGCCATTTGAGCCTTGAGTTGTGATATATCTTCTTTGTCTTCCAAAGATGCTACTTTAGATCTTGTTCTTTCACAACTCCAATTATGAGCGGAAGCTAATTCTTCAATAATCTCACTAGCTTCCTCATATGTTTCCCATCAGTGATCCGCCCGATGTAGCATCTACTAATGACCTTAAAGCTTCATCAAGACTGAGGTAGAAATTTTCAATTAGTAGATTATCGGGTAAACCATGGTGTGGATATTTTCTGACCGCCTCTTTGAATCTTTCCCAAGCATCATATAATGATTCTCTAGGGAATTTGGTGAAGTTGGAAATTTATTTCTTAACCTGGCGGTCCTTGCTGGAGGGAAAAATCTCTTTAGAAACTTTTTTGTCAGATCATTCCATGTAGTGATCGAATTGGAGGTTGGGAATTGTACCATGCCAAAGCTTTATCCCTAAGAGAAAAGGGAAAAGCTGAAGTCGGATGACTTCGTTTCTTACACCATTAAGTTTGACAGTGTTGGTGTATTGAAGAAATTTGGCAAGGTGTTCATCTGGCGTCTCATTTGGATATCCTCCAAATTGATGTGACTCAACCATTTGAATCAGGGACGGTTTAAGCTCAAAGTTGTTAGCCTCCACAGTGGGCATTCGTATGGCGGGATCTTGAATAGTAGGCACTGTATAGTCTCGAATTGCCCTTGGAACGGGAGCAGCTGGTTGCAATTGGTTGTTGCCATTGTTTTCTTGATTTTCTGCCATTGCTCCTCTTCTTTGATTCCTTCTTCTCTGTTGATGCAAGGTTCTTTCAATTTCAGGATCTAAAGGTACTCAGCACTTCTACTTCTTCGCATAAAACCTGCAAAGAGAAAAGAAATTTTCAAACTAAATTCAAACCTAAACTACTAGTAAAGCTGAAGTTAGTCTAATATTAATAAATCCCCGGCAATGGCGCCAGAAAACTTGATGTGCTGTATTAGTATTGAATTTTAAAGCATCTTTCTAGCAAGCGTACTAGGCCTTCTATTGTAATATAGCATGAGTAAATTGTCGATCCCACGGAGATTTACTAACTACTAGACAATTATCAACTAATACTAAAAACTAGGCAATTGATCTTTTTAAGATGATTTAGATTAAACTAACTTATCTAATTAATTATCTATATGAATGCAATGAGCTTTTTAAAGAGAGGGATATGGTGGAAAAATGTGGGAAGGAGCAGAATCCACTTTAAACTATTGCCAATCAACTTGAAGTCATGTTATAATGATAATTAGATTCATGAATATTCATAAGAAATTGTCAAGATTTAAAAACAGAGTTTAAAAATCTTTTAAACCACAAAACAATTCAATAACTTCCGCTAAATAAATAATTAATGGAATCAAAATTACAATTATAAACCTCCGATTCTATAATTGACTAATACTTTATATTAATATCTCCTAATTCCTCAGTGAGAAATCAACATAAAACATTGCATTAATATTCATGGACAATTTCTAAATTAGATTA
This sequence comes from Combretum micranthum, assembly GCA_024138025.1. Taxonomy (NCBI): domain Eukaryota; kingdom Viridiplantae; phylum Streptophyta; class Magnoliopsida; order Myrtales; family Combretaceae; genus Combretum; species Combretum micranthum. The sequence goes on along the minus strand of JAMXBD010000081.1, from coordinate 1,842,690 downwards.
AACTCCACCGCTTCCGCAATTGCAATTTAATCTAAATTTATAAATTCATATGAACCATAATTTCCCTTCTGAGTTATTAGAATTCTTATACACCAAAAGCATGATGAATAATCAGAATTCAATATGAATATTTTATGATTCTAACTATCTTATAACATGGATTCAAAGATCATTTTAGCATGTTTAAAGTTTCATCATCTTCCCACAAAAAGAATTTAGCTACTCATGGATGATGATTCAAAAATCAGATAAGAAGTTGCAAATGATTTCATTATGATCAAAATATTCAGATATATGAATTGCATAAAAGAAATAAGATTAGATATCACCAATTCAAAATACCAAAGCTTCACTTGCAATTTCTTGAATAACTTCAAATATCTCTTCAAAAATCTCTATGAAATGCCTAGTTCTAAGTATTCTAGAGCTACTTGGATTGTGGAATGTATAATGGGATGCTTGGATGCTTTTGAAAGTGAGGAGAAGACCCCTATTTATAGGAAAAATTTCGTGCAAAACATTAAATGATCTTTGCTGTTTCACATTGTACGTCGGTAGTTATGGATCTTACGCCGGCGGCTTACAGGCGGCGTATCTTCAAATTATCCTTTGCGCAGGCAGTGCACTGGCAGCCTTCAATATCAGTTACACATGTAGGCCGCTTCTACGCGGCGGCTTAGATGTAGATCTAGCCGACGTATATAGTCAGAAATGAAGCGTTGGGCTGATTTGTAACGAACGTCGTCCCAAAGACGGCAGCTTTCATGCCGGTGTAGACACTCCAACAGATTTGTCTCTTCAATTTCCTTCAAGCGTTTGATATTTTCATGTCGCTTCAGATCTATGATGTACGCGGCCTCAACGCCGGCGGCTTAAGTGCCGGCTTATAATGTAACTGCTTCAAAGCTGGTGATGTTTCATTTCTGAGCTGCCGGCCTTCATGTACGCTGGCTGCTTCATTTCTACGCCGGCAGCTTTGAAGCGGCTTTGAGTGTTGTTTGAATTTACGCTGGGCAAAGCTGGCAGTGTTGCAACGGCCTTGGATGTAAGCCGTCTGAACGCCGGCGGCTTTGAATGGTGAATTGCCGGCCTTGACTTCAATTTTTCTTATTTTTGATTCAAATTCTTTTGTTTTGATTTCTTTATCCAAATTAGTCCTGAAACATAAAATTTAATCAAAACAAATATCCATTCTAGCTCTTTTGATCATCAGATTTGTATAAAATATGATCTTGTCACTTGTTAAATATCAATTTTTTTAAATACCAGATATATGTATATAAAATTAAGTAAGACTAAGGTAAGCTACATGAGAATGAAGATTAATTAATAATTGTTTTCATTAGACCATTAAAGAACCAAAATAAGTAATAGAAACCGAGCTAAATATCAATTTAGGACACGAGACACATATAGGAGTTTAGTTATGTAATCTATATTATATTGATGAATATTTTATTCATCTCAATAGGTGACTTTGATACCATAGAGGACCTTTCGACAGATTATTACAATTAAGTCACTATGAGCAGGTAAGTAATTCAGTCATATTATACTGTTTGTGCTTGTAATTAACTGAATATGTAACGCAAAGATAATAAGAATATAAATATTTTGATGGAAATGTGTTGTGATCTGATTCTATGATTGCTAATCTACCATTACAAAAGTGATACTACAATGGTATGATGATATGAAGTAGTATGATGATGATTGTGTAATGTATGATCACCATGAAATTGAATAAGAATTATTGACTTATTAAAAAACATGGTCATGTATTGCGCATACTGCATTATTGCTTATACAAATGGGTAACAGCTTGTTACGTATTAATATTCGGTTTTCTGTTAATGCTTGGTTTTTCTAAAGTGTTAGTTCTTCCAAGGTTTTCTTTGTTCCGTTGGTTCTACAGAACTAAGTGGCAATAAAGAACACCGCCCGAAGTATCACTTTGAAATGATTAATACTTAGGGAGTTTCTAAGGATGGATACAGGAAATGGTCAGTTAAAACTGTTATTAAATTTAAAGTGATAACCCTAAGATGAGAAATCGTTGATTTTCCTGTAAACTTAGTCTCTCATGGGCAGGTGAGTCATAAAGTAAATGTTCTTTAACCCTAAAATGAGGGCGTAAATCTTATTCCTGTTTGGATTCTAGATCATCATCCAAGCTTATATCTGAGCATATGTTTGAGTGATTGCATTACATATGATTTGTTAATAAGTTATTCGATGTGTAATATGTCTGGTTATTCACTAAGCCGTGGTTTCGCTCATACTCAAATAGTCTTTTTAAGTTTACGCTTTGACCTTGGTTAGTTACTTCCAGAAACATGGCTCCGGTAAGGGCTTAAGAGCTGGAAGCCTATGTTTTTTGGGGATTAATGGTTTATATTTTCCTAGATTGAATTAGCTAGTGTTATCTTATCTGTTATGTATGTAGAGAATTACAAGAAGACTACATAATTTGTAATAATCTATGATATTTTATGATTAAGATAGCAGTTATTTACTAATTTATTTCTTACATGTATTTATCATTTCTTATCGAAGCAACTAAAAGATCCTGTTATTTAGGAAAACATGTCACTCTTCGAAGGTAATCTAGTGACAGTATTCAGGTGTGACTTGTTTACTTCTACTAGGGTACCCTCAGGGCATGATAACTTGGATCTTGACGAGATTGGCTTCAATCCCTCTTTAGGAGATTACATAACTTGGAAATTTTCCCAATGAGGTGCTAAAGGTGCTCTTTTGCAGGTTGAGTTTTAGATTTTAGAAATGGAGACGATCAAAATTTTCTTGGAGATTGCATAGGTGTAACTAAGCTCATTTGCTTTTTAAGATCATGTCATCGACATAGACCTTTATATTTATGCCAATCTAAGGCTTGAACATTTCGGTGACTAGCTTTTGGAAGGTCACACCAGCATTCTTAAGCTCGGACGACATCATTTTGTAACAATAAGTGCCAAAGGCGGTTACAAAAGAGGTATGGACATCATCAATTGTGTTCATCTTGATCTAATTATAACCGAGAAGGCATCCATGAAACTTAGCATCTCATGGCCCAAGGTATTGTCATTGTGTTGGTCGATTCGTGGTAGCAAGAAGCAATCTTCTAGGCATGCTTTGTTCAAGTCGGTATAGTCTATACACATCCTCTGTAAACCCCGGGAATTTTCCATATTAGTACCCGACCTTACAATAGAGTGTATAAACTAGATGATAGATTTAGATTCTAATCGAAAGTCTAATAATAGATTAATATTTAGATTTTGGATAGATGAAGAATTTAGGAACCGAATAAAGAATTTCTTTAACCTTAGTTAATACCAAAAAACGAGTTTTTGTACTTGAATTAATAATTCAAGATATGATCTAAAATTTGGACCCGAAACTGATATACAACTAGGTTTAAATAGAAAATATGAATATAGGGATTAAATGATTGTATTTGATTCCGATAATGATTCAAGATTAGAATAACGAGTAGTGATGAGTTTATATTTAGACTTAAACCCTAAATTCAAGATTCCTAGTTAAAATTAAAAGCTACTAATAAGAATTCATGTTTGGTATCAAAACTAAAGATATATATATAGTTTGGTTTCTGTATTAAGTCCAATACTACATAAATGATTATTTACGCTTATAAACAGGAAACGATGACTCAAAGATAAACCGTTAAGATTTTAAATACACAACGAAAATACAAACTATCGAATAACTCAAAATCTAAACTCCAAACAAATAATTGGATCACACTATTGTTCTAAACCGAGTTTTCTTAAGCTATTAGAGCTTGAAACAAAAATTAACCTAACGAGCTTAAGAAATCCAAATTACGGGAGATAAAATTATACAAATAAATAACTACGTATATATATAACCTAAATTTGTATTATTTGAAAATCTAAGTGTTTTGTATAACTTTATACACATATTTTTGTACAAAAACTTCCAAATATTAGCTGATTTATACCTGTATAACTTGTTAAATGATCCTAAAATTAAACTAAATAATAAACTAATATATATATATAATATATATGAATCTCGGCTGATTTTCGGTGGAAATTTTGGTGGAAAGCTACGTGAGGGAGGAAAGCCGGATTTGAGCAAAATAATGCAACAAGAGTCAACAAAATCAACTCCTACAACTAACCAAAGGATGCCAAATCATTCTCTCATTAATGACTATGAAAGGAACAGATGTAACACAGCTAAATGCAAGGGAAATTCGTATCAAATTCGGAGAGGATATGCAACCGTGACCTCTCCTTCCTTCCTTCTATATATATGTGATTAATTGCATTAATGAAGAAGTAACCAACATTCATTATTCCTCAACTCTTCCAGAACGAAAATACTCTCAAACAATAACCAAAACGAACAGAAAACAGAAAACAAACCGATCCTAACACCCAAGTTCGGATTAAAAGAAAAACTAAGCTAAAAACCCTTGAATACAAGCTCCAAGGTAAGTTATACGATTCAAAAGATTTTCGTTCAAATATATGGATTGTAACTGACTTATAATCATCTTAGGAACTTAATAAACACAAACACGAGCTTCGGATTACATCAAACAAGCTCCAACGAGGTAATAATCCAAAACCCTAGCTTTATGTTGTAAGAATCGAGATTATATATTTATGTTTTTAAATGTGATCAAACGTGTTTTATGTCCTTATATATGATGTATGAACACTTAAAAATAGTTTGAGTGTGTTTTTAACGTGTAAAAATCAAAGAAAAAGAATTAAACCGAGGAAGAAGATGATGAACAGTACAACACTGCCTCAAGGCCGGCAGTGTAAACGCTCAATGCCGGCAGATTAGATGGATAGGCCGGCGGCGTATAGGCGGCTTACACTGATCAGAGGCTACGTAAAATAATTTTTCATGTAAAAGTTGAACATAAGCCAGCTTCCTGGAGATCTACGCTGACGCGCGTAGGGCCGACGTACGTTGAAAGCCGACAGCTTTCAACACCGGTGCACTCGATATAAAAATTTCTTCAAAAACCATCTTACACCGGCACCTGGAATGAAGGTCGGCGGCTTTAAGCCGGCGTACGCCCAAATTCTCTTAACGAAAGCATGTTTCGAAAATAACCAGAACATATATATATATATATATATATATATGACCTAAGTCTACTTAGTATATATATATATGTATAACAATATAGCATTTGTTACATAAACAAATAAAAACAAATATTTAAGAATATTTTGATTAATACTGGAAAATTCTTAAAACCCTAATAAAGAAAAGATATTATGTTAATCAATGTTAGTATTAGTTAAACATTGTTCTAAACAGATAAAATAGATAAGAATGGAAATTGAAATAAACTAATTTCTTGAGTAATGTGACTTCTAAAAATAACAAAACAATTATGCGAGATAAAATAAGAGAAACACGACAACACTAAGTAATAATAATTACCAAAATATCGAGTCTAGGACACTAGTCACAAATTGGGATTTAATTAATTTGTATTAATGAATATTTGGTCTTAAATAGGTGACTTTGACTCACTAGATGATCAACCAGCGGATTACTACGATTGAGGCAGTATGAGCAGGTGAGTAATTCAGTCATATTGTACTAGTTGTGATTGTAAATAGTCAAATATATAATGCAAGATAATCAAATGAATGTTTGCTGAAAGTATGATTTGATTTGAGTGTATGATTGTTAAAATATCTTTATAAAAGCGATAATGCAATGGTTGATGTTGTGCAGAAGTATAATGGTGATTGTGTAATGTATGGTCACTTTGAAATTGATTAAGGCTTATTGACTTAACTAAATAATATGAACATGCATTGCACAAATTGCATTATTGCATATATGGTTGTGACAGCCTGCTACGTATTAATATTTCGGATCTTTGTTTTCGCTTGGTTGATCTAATGTGAAAGTTCTTCCAAGGTTCTCTTTGGTCTGGCGGTCCTATGAGGAACTAAAAGGCACCGAAGAACGTCGCCCGTAAATCGCTTTGAAATGATTAATACTTAGGGAGTTTCTAAGGGGATTGCAGGAGATGGTTTGTTCAATCGACTATATTCAAAGTGATAACCTTAAAACGAGAAATCGATGATTGATAAGATCATATTTTATACAAATCTTGATAATCAAAAGAGCTAGAATGGATATATTTGTTGATTAAATTTATGTTTCAGGACTAATTTGGATAAAAAATCAAAACAAGTGAATTTGAATTGAAAAGAGAAAAATTGAAGTCAAGGCCGGCAATTCACCATTGAAAGCCGCCCGGCTTTTAGACGGCGTAAAATCCAAGGCCGTTGCAGCACAGCCACTTTGCCCAGCACAATAAACAACATTCAAAGCCGCCTCAAAGCTGCCGGCGTAGAAGATGAAGCAGCCGGCGTAACAGAAGGCCAGCAGCCCAGAAATGAACATCACCAGCTTTGAAGAAGTTACATTAAAAGCCGGCACGTAAGCCGCCGGCCTGAGCATTCATACATCATAGATTTGAAGCGACATGAAGATATCCAACACTTGAAGGAAATTGAAGAGACCAGATTTGTATGGAATGTCTACGCCGGCCTGAAAGCCGCCGGCTTTGGGATGGCGTTCGTTATAATAGCCCAACGCTTCATTTCTGACTATATAGCCGCTAATCTACATCTAAGCCGCCGGCGTTGAAGGCGGCCACATTGTAACTGATATTGAAGGCTGCCAGTGCACTCCTGTTGCAAAGACAATTTGAAGAACGCCGCCTGTAAGCGTCCGCGTAGGAACCATTAACGGCCGGCGTACATTGTGAAACAGCAAAAGTTCATTCAATGTTTTTGCACGAAATTTTTCCTATAAATAGGGGGTCTTCCCCCTCACATTCAGAAGCATCCAAGTATCCAATACTCCAATCATCCATTCCACATTACAAGTAGCTTTAGAATAGATTAGAACAAGCATTCCATAGATTTTTGAAAGAGAATTTTGAAGTTATACAAGATTTGCAAGTGAAGCTTTAGTATTTGAATTGGTGATTTCTAATCTTACTCTTTTTATGCAATTCATATACTTGAATATCTGATCATAATGAATCATTTGCAATTTCTTATTTGATTGTTGAATCATTATCCATGAGTAACTAAATCATTTTTGTGGGAAGTTGATGAAGCTTTAAACATGCTAAGATGATTTGAATCCATGTTATAAGATATTTAGAATCATGAAATATTCATATTGAATTCTGATTATTCATCATGTTTTGGTGTATAAGAATTTTAATACTCGGAAGGGAAATTAGTGTTCGTATGACATCAATTGAGATAATTGCAATTGCGGAAGCGGCGTAGGTTTAATCTAGTTTAAAATTGTCCATAATATTAATGCAATGTTTTATGTTGCTTTCTCACTAAGGAATTAGGAGATTTTAATATAAAGTATAGTCAATTATATAGAATCGGGAGATTATAATTGTAATTTTGATTCCACTAATGATATTTATTTAAACGGAAGTTATTGAATTGTTTTGTGGTTTAAAAGGTTTTCAAACTTTGTTTTTAAATCTTGATAATATTTCTTATGAATGTTCATGAATCTAATTATCATTATAACATAAGTTCAAGTTGATTGGCAATAGTTTAAAGTGATTTGCTCCTTCCCACACTTTTCACCATATCCCTCTCTTTAAAAAGCTCATTGCATTCATATAGATAATAGTTAGATAAATAGTTTAACTTAATCATCTTAAAAAGATCAATTGCCTAGATATTAGTATGAGTTGATAATTGTCTAGTATTAGTAAATCCTCGTAGGATCGACACTTTATTCATGCTATATTACAATAGAAGACCTAGTACGCTTGCTAGAATATGCTTTAAAATCCAATACTAATCATAGCACATCATTGATTATCCTGTGTACTTAGTCTCTCCTGGGCAGGTGGGTCATTGAGTACTGGTTCTTCAACCCATTAAAAAGAGGGCGTAAATCTTTTTCCTATTTGGATTCTAGATCATCCAAACTTGTATCTGTGCATATGGTTGAGTGCTTGCATTGCATATGATTTGTTAATGACTTGTGTGATGTATGGTATGTCTGGTTATTTACTGAGCTGTGGTTTCTCTCATACTCCTACAGTCTTTTCAGGTTCACTTTACCACCCTGGTTAGTTACATCTAGGAATGTGGCTCCGGTAAGAGCTTTGAAGCTAGAAGTCTACAGACATATTTTAGTTTGATGGTTATGTACTATTAGATTAGATTATTTAGTTGTGTACTCAAAAAGGAACTATATGGTTTGTAATAGTTTTGTAATGTTTATTCACTAAGTTATTTCTTTCATATATTTGTTATTTCTTATCAAGCAACTAAAAAGATCCTATTGTTTTGAAAACCTGTCATTCTTTGAAGGTAATTTAGTGATAGTAATCAAGTGTAACTTATTACTACTAGGGTACCCTCAGGGCGTGACATCCTCCATCTTCTACTAGGCTTTTTCACTAAGATTATGTTGGCTAACTAGATCAAGTATTTTTCTTCCTTGATGAATCCAACTTGGAGTAGTCTTTGGACTTCCTATTTTATGGCGGCTTGTCTTTTGGGAGTGAGGTGCATGATTTTCTATCGAATCGATTTTTAAGCTTTATTGAGGTTAAGTTGATGCATGATCACATTCAAGCTAATGCTTATCATGTTAGACGATGACCACGCAAGGACATCTTTGTTGGCCCATAAGAACACGATCAAACTTTCTTTTATATCAGAGGAAGTTGATCTCCCCACTTTTATGGTATACTTGGGATTGTCGTTTACGGTGATCTCCTCTGTGAGTTCAACGGAGGCACTTCGATGTTCAAGCCTATGCTCTAGTTTAGTATCTATGGTGCATATGCGATTTCCCTTTAATGCTCTAAGGTACATTTTTCGAGACTGCTCTTGATCTCCTCTACACATGCCTACCCTAGTTGAGGTAAGGAACTTAGCTTTGAGGTGCAATTAGGAAACGACAATGCCAAATATCGACTGTGTGGCACTTCCCAATATGGAGTTATACGGAGAACAGCAATCGACCATAAGGAAGTCTATATGGTACGTTACGTTACATGACCCTTCGCCAAGCTTGAGAGGTGGAGTGATGATCCCTTGAGGTTAGACAAGCCAATTGTCAAAACCATGCAGCTTGTGGTCATATGGCCTTAGTGGCTTTAACTCGTGTTTCATCTACTCATAAGCCTCATTAAAAGAATGTCGCTGTTGCTGCCTGTATCGATCAGCACCCTCTTAACTTTCCAGCTCGATATGCGAGTAAAAATGACTAGGGTGTCTCAGGAGGAGTTTTGGATTCCGTTAAAATCCTTGTTGATGAAGGAGATAGTAGTGTTAACTCTAAACCTTTTAGGTTCTAGGTTTATCACCTATCTGGACGTGCTTGGGTTAGTCAGTAACCTTTCTTTCGTCAAGGTTAAGGGTCCACCAATGATGGTTTTGATCTCACCATAACATTGTCGATGAGTGCGCAGCTGATCTGGGTTTTCTTGAGTGTTTGTCTCTCTTTCTTGCCCACCAATCCTACATTTCTAGGTAGGTTACTCAGATTTGATGCTGTGATTCATATACTGCTTAATCCACCTAAACTGTATGGCATCTTTTATCGCACTTTCAAGTTACCATCAATTTTTTGTATCATGTCCATGATCATGGTGATACTTCCAATATTCTCTTGAATCCTTGCATTTCAAACTAGGCTTCATTAGAGGAGGAGGGGGTAGGAGACCATGATTCCTTATCTTGACGAACACGTCATATACAGGTAGTTTTAAGGGGGTGAACTCATCGTACATCGAACATCGAAAAGAGTTTTCTGTTGTCACAGTCTTTATGCCCTGAGTTCACATCGACTTGATTATTGAACTCACGACAATCCTTGTGTTGGCCCTTATCCCTAGGTAAGATACCCTCTCATTAGAGGTTCATCCCTTATTTCGGTTTCTTCCCTAGCATTTCTGGTGTCCTCTTGCTGGATATATTTTTATGCTTTCTCTCTTACTTATTCTAATGTGGTGAGCTGACATTTTGAGATGGAGTTGAAAAATGGACCATCTGCAAGAACCTCTTATTTGATAGCTTCGAAAACTACTCCTTAATTGAGAATTGAGACTTTTAGACATACTTTATTAAACCTTGCTAGATAGTCTCTCAAGGGCTCTTCCTGGCTTTTTCGCACCATATAAAGGTATGGAGTGTTCTTCTTTAGTGGTTTGCTTACCATGATGTGTGCCATAAATAAGTCGATGAGCTGGGTGAACGAATAGATCGTGTTGTGTTTGAGTTTGATAATCTAGACTTGGGCTACGCCTCAAAAAATGGGGGAAAAAGTTTTGCACTATATCGCGACTAAGAAGCTATGTATCGCCATAGTGGATTGGAATTAGACAACATGATCTTTGGAGTCTTTAGTCTTATTGTGGGATTCTAAAGTGGGTAGTTGAGTTCCTGTGGGGAGTACTTTAGCCATAACTTTAGCTAAAAGGGGTATCTTTCCTAGGGGTTCTTTGGCGGTGGGCTCATCCCCAAAACTCTCTTTGATGGTTGATAACCTTCTCATCATATCCTTGATTTCATCAAGGGCACATTCCTTATCGAAACTGAATTAGGTATCTCTAGCAATAAAAGTGGATCCTCATGAGCTCGAGTTGAGCTGGGATATGCAAACCCCGTTGTCTTATGTTGCTCATCATCCACTTGACATGTTGAGGTAACTCGAGCTAAGTGTTGGGATGCTGTGTGTCCTTGCAAGATGTTGTGAACGGCTCTTTCTAGGCTTTTAAGAGCATTAAGTATTCGATATTCATTTCGGGAGTGGTTTTGAAATGTAAGACCCCTCCCTAGTGGAGGCACTAGCTCGTAGCAATACTGCGGTATGCCTGTGGTCTCTTTCAATCGGCTCTTCTTCTAGCCTGAATGGTGGTTGAGTTGGCAAAGTGGTTCGCTGTAAACTAGATGCTTGCTCTTCTAGATATAAGTTTCTCAATCCTTCTAACTTTATGATTCAAGCTTATAGCAGAGCGTTGGAGTGCTCGTTTTCCGCATTTTTGTGCAAAAGTTGCCTACACAAGTTTTCCAGTTCTAGAATACATCCTGGGTCTAAGAAAATAGCACTTGCAACAACAGTTAGTTTAGAGGGTAGTAACTTAGGAGCTTCACCATTTGTCAGTATGACAATGGAGGATGTAGGAGGGGAACCAAATTGATTCTTACTTTACTGAGGTCTAGGCATTATAGTAGGCAAAGGAGTTTCTAGAATGGTTTTATGGGTTTTAAAGAAATTTTAGTAGAGAAGATGATAGAGGGAAAGAAAAGTTGGGTAACTAGGGTTCTTGATAAGTGTATTTTACTCTATTCTATTAATAGGAATTTAGGCCTAAATTGATGTATTTTTCGATGAATTCTAATGAATATAGTGCTTTCAATGTTTAATTGTTGTTTTTTAGCTCCTTGAATCAAAAGAAGAAGAATTGAAGTATTTAGAATCAAATTTGGAGAAAAACAACAGCAATACTTAATGAAAAAATAAGTTAGGCCTTGCAAAAGCATTGGTCGAGGCCAAAAAGTCAAGGTAATACAAGGCAAAATTGGTTTGTTGCGCCTTAAATTTAGCTATTTACGTAACCCTCGACATATGCTCTGAGGTGATCTAGCCTTAGATTCGAAAAGAAGTCTCTTTCACACCATAGAGTCAAGCCTTAACCTTGAGTAACAATGAAGAATGAATAAAGACCAAACCTCTACTTGATTTAAGTCATACCTCAAAGTCTCAAGCCCTCAAAGCACTCAATTTAGCCTTCAATGGAAGAATGGAAAGGAATGATAGCATTTTATCTACTCAAGTCCAGCCTTATATTTAATGTAGCACTTGAGCACTCGACTTACCCTTCGATGAGCAATTGTTTAAGTGGCAATACTAATGTGCTTGTGGATAAAGAACTTGCATTTCATTATAAAGAATCTGACATGTCAGTAATAAAACCTTCATGATTTTCATGCCCTGAGCCTATAAATAAACGTATAGAGACACACGATAGGAATCATAGACTTTACAGTGTATAGATTTTAATTTCCTTAACCTAGCATAGAGAAAGAGAATTCTAAGGAAAAATAACGAATTTCTTTCTACTTTAGAAAATCTCGTGTTTTCTGGGTAAAATCAATTAAACCCATTTTTTGTAATTTTTAGGAGATCCTGATCGTAATCAAAATATACTTTGATTCGATTTTATTTCTTTAGAAATTGTGCTTAATGCTTAAACCCATGGAGAAGTAATCTCTTAGAGCTTAGGGTTTGTAAATCCAAACCCTGATTCATGTGAATCCAAATACGCTTTCAAGTAAATTGATTGGGTATTTATGATTAGTAACTTGAATTTATTTTCGTGAGTCTAATTGTGTGGTGCACCTGTTAGACCCATGTTTGATCTCAACTGAATAAGCTGAGAGGTCATTCTTTTGAATAGATCTGCAGCTACTAATGAAGTTGGTCATAATCACCTTAAGAGAGGGGTTATGAGACTTTCTATCTTTTGTTTTTAAAATTCACTAAGTTGATTTTAAAATAAAGGATTCTTAAGCTTTATGCGGGTCTAGACCGTTGATAGCATGAGAAGAGATTCCGGTGGTATGGTCTAGATCTAGAATTATTGACCTTAAGAGATACTTTAACTTATCTTAGTGAATTAAATAGTATAAATACACCAGCAAAAACTCTTTCAGAGTTTTGATTTGAATTCACATGGTAAGGAACTAGTGAAACAAACCTTAGGCTATTGTCTTGTATAGTTACAAACCAATCCTTAATTTTGCCCTAAAAATGTTTGTGAATATTCATTAATCTAGTCTAGCTTCTATTTTTAGAATATTCTTTTGATTTTCTTTGGATAGATAATAGATGAAATGGGAGTAAGGTAGTTACCACCGATCTCTTGGGATCTGACCTAATTCTTTATATACTACTTTAGTAAGTGTGCTTGCTTAATTGTTAGAAGTTGTTAATTGAAGTTAGACATTCGAGTTATTCTTTTAAAAGGTTTTTTATACAACACAAAACCAACCCACCCTTAAGGCAGTTTCCACAGATGGTGCCATGTGTTGCGCGAACTGATTTCGTCAGTAGGGATAGCTCTTACAAACATAGAAACAATGGTTAGAGAAGTGCTAGAGGTCGTTTGACACTACCACTCAAATGCTAAAGTCAGTTCGTAGGTCCTAAAAGAAAGGAAAGAAAGAACTCCCTCTCTTTCCCAAGAGGGAAAAAGGCCATTTATATTGTTTAAAGTCATACTAGGAGGGGACTACCAGCTTTCCTCATGCTGGATAAGTTTTTACTTAGTAACTGGCTTAATACCAAGGTGTCGAGGGTACCTAAGTTGGGGGCAGCAACTTCTGCTAGTGATGTGCCCTAGGCCATATGGTTTTGTGTCATGTGACTATTTATCATCTTTATATTATGAGCCATTCTTTTTTATTGAGGTTTATTATTGGCCCTTTTTACCTTGTTAAAATAATTCCATGAGTAAACTTGCTATTCCTTATGTCATTGAAGTATGTGACTTTAATAGTAAAACCATAGAGGAAAAATAGCTTCATTCTAAATTATCCCTAATCGTTCATTATATGGAATAACAATAAATTAAGATTAGTATGTAGGCTGGATGATGGTCATGTTTTACTGATCATGGATATAAGATATCATTTCAGCACATAAATACATGTAAAAGTACATTGTATTGGAATGACCAATTATGAGAATACTATGTGGATCAACAAGACAAGTATTTCTCATTGCAGTGTTATTTAAGTCCTTTGACCTGATGACACCATGGATTCCTACATAGCAAGCTCCGTGTTTTAATTTAGTTCTTTGTCATCTTTGATCGAGTGATTATAAGACTGTTCTTGGATATGGAATAAGCTATGTGAAGGAATGTGAGTGTTCGTGAAGGAATTTGTCCCTCTCATTTAATTGAGAGAGATATGTTTTAGGCCCTTTGTTGAGCAAGACTGAGAAATGCATGGCCGTACTGAAATGAATTGATAAAGAGTTATCGACATCATTTGTTTAAATCAGTCAAACTCTAGATTCAAGAAATAAGTGATTAATCAATATATGTGTGTATTGATCCACACCTTATAATTAATCATAAGATATCATGTGACAAAGGGACTGAATAACTGACTGTTAATCGGTAAAGTTGGATCACTGATCTTCACTTAATTTGGGTATGCATAATGTCTTGCTAGAGACCAATTATGTCTTGTAGGCCTTAAAAGGTATTTAAAGGCTACTGCTAACATTAGGTGTACCTACAGGGTTACACACAAAAGAACGAATAAAATATATTATGGGTTTATAATTAAACCTATAGGAATTATTATATTTATTATTCTTAAATAGTTTAAGAATAATAAATGATTATGACATATAATTAATATTTAATGAAATAATGTATTTTGTTAAATATTAAATAAATATCTCATCATATTTATCTTCTAGGGTTTCCTATATGTCTATATATATAGATCTATAGACAGCCTTTTAGGTCAGACTCTTTGACGTCACATTAGACGGCAGAGAGATTCTGCAAACCTAAAAGAGAGAAAAGAAGAAAAAAATAATTTCGACACGAATTGGATTCGTGTTCTTGAGTGCTAGTGTAAACCCCGGTATTCTCAGTAGCTAGGAAACCCCGAGAGTTGGAAGCGAAACCCTAATCCGGTCCAGGTTGAGTCCAGTGAGAGAAGCCTAGGAACCCTAAATCCGACTTTACTTCGGTTTCATAATAAAAGAAATTTTATAAAGTAAATAAATTTGAATTATTGTTCTAAAGTACATTTTAAACCTTTGAAAGTTTTAAATTAGGGAATTTTTCAATTCTGGCCTTCCCGAGCTCAATTACGGAAAAGTGTGCCCCGGACCACGGATTCAGAAAAATGTTCCGGAATATTCATTAGAACCGTAATTTTATAAGGATTCCAAAAATATCAATTTCGTAATTTTCCGAGCTATAAAAATTACAGTTATAGCTTTTCCCGTGTTTTTGGAACAACCGATAAAGTAGATGTCTTATCTACTATTCACAAGTACAACCTACACTACACACTACCCATACCCTATTCTTACATCCTTACAACTACTCATTTCAATTTTTTTTCCAAGAAATTTTATCTCTTAAATAATTATCACATTTATTACATTTTAATTTACTAAATTACAAATATCAAAAATTTCAAAACACACACACACACACAATGTGGCCGGCGCGCGCCCCCCCCCCCCCCCCCCCCCCGTATTTCCCTCTCCATTGATTTATTTTAACTCAATTTTATTAACTAAAACCCTAATTCACTTCATATATAAGCATATTTTCTCTCTCTCTCTTCATTTCTTCTTGTTTCAATTTTTACAAAGAGTAAAAACTCTCTCCTTTTACCCCCTTGTGCCGTGAGCCCCTCTCCCCCTTCCTCTCACATTTCCAACTTGTTTCTTCTCTTTTTCTCCTTCAAGACTCCTTTGGTATGTATATTTAAGCTTTGTTCATCCTAAATCTTGTAATGGCAAGATCATTCTTGTGTGTTTTCTCATTTAAATCCCAATGAGCATGAGCAAGGGACATGAAAACACTACCACAAGAATCTCAAGCCTTCACAAGAAGTGGATCTAGTCTTTGAATGAGTTTTGTTTGAAATATCAACTTGTTCATGCATGTAAAGTAGAGATCTTGCATATATATTGTTGTTCATGCCATGAGATCCATGATTCATGCATTACATATAGTAGGTCTAAAGTTTAGACATCCACATCTTCATGTACATGCATGATCATAGGTTTATTTTGTTTTCCATGCATTGATGATCCTAAAAATGTAGTCTTGTTCATGTATAGAGATGTTAGATAGTAGATCTTCACATATAGGAAGCAAGAGCATTGAAAAAGGAAAGGTTTTGTTAAATATGCAATGTTGGAAATTCGGATGAAATTGAAACCATACCTTAAAAGCCATCAAAATCATTTTTAAACTCATTTTTTTCAAGAAAAATGAAGGGTATGTGTAATAGGTATATTGAAGGAATGATTTTCATAAGCTTGGATGGGTTTAGGCATGATAGGAATGTAAAACAAGTGGTGGAGTTAGAATGAAAAATATTGATGTGTGGATCAATAGTCAAATTCGTAACTTAGGTTCATGCCTACAAGAAATCTTAGTATCTAAGTCTAAATTGGATGTTTTATAGGCTAAATGAAGTCCTTAGATAGTATATATATTGGAGCTTCAATTTTTACTTCATTAGACAAGTTTTTCCATAAGAAAAATGCAAGAAAATGAAATTTCAAAAATTCGGATTTTTACAAAAAGCTTGTTTAAAGACATATTTACCAAATGAAAAATGGGAATTTTTATGCATGAATGAAGGCCATGATTAATATAGACTTTGAGAACTTATTTTCATTTAGATAACAAGTGAATTACAAGATTAGAAGTCAAAGAAACCCTAAGGAGTGTAAAGTGGAAGAATGGCTTCTTAGAAATAACCTTTATGGAATTTTCTAACACTTAGGAGTTCATAAGAGTTTATTATCACAAAATCATCATGACAATGCATATATTGAGTTCATTACATGGCATTCATGCTAGGAATTCATTTCCATACCAATCATCTATGAATCATCAACTAGGAACATTTCTTATCAAAAGCAAAACGAATCTTTCGGAATTGGAGAAATTGTGGAACAGATCTGATCCTACTGTTCCGTGACTTTACTATTTTCAAAACTTGAATTTAATATTAGAAATAGATAGATCTTTCGAAGTAGATAGAGATCGATATAAAATTTGAGAAATTCCCAGTTAAAATGACCAAGTTATGGCCGTTTTAAGTCGGAACTTCCGCAAATAGCGAGAAATCCGAATTCATCTAGTTTAGATGTATAGCTTGATTTAGTTACATAATGAGAATCTCATTAGGATTATTCTTGCTTGGTAGGTGATCCCGAGCAGGACGACACCCTACCTCCCGACTACTACTACTAGAAAGACCGGTGTCCAATGGCCGAGTGAGTTTTACTTCCACTCTCAATTAATGAATGTGATTGTAATGTAGTGGCACTAGTGGTGTAGGCAAAGATAAAAAGAAATTATATATGCATGATGGGGTATATGGGAATTATATATGTTGTCTACTGCTAATATGTGAAATGGAACTTAAAGAATATCGAAACTGGGTGTTAAGCTATTGACTGATTAGTTAGTATGTTATGATGAATGTCTGCGAATACTTGTTGGTCACCTAAAAGAATTGAATTAATGAATATTCGAATTCAATTGTAAATTGAATTCATTCATATCACGATGGAGTTGGAGCATTCGCATTGGTTGGTTTTTCGTGATCCATAAAACGAATATGTTGGTTAATCGTGATCCATAAAACGAATTTGTTGATTAATCGTGATCCATAAAATGAAATATTGTTAGTTGACCGTGAGCTTAAATGGCGTCGTACCGCAGGATTCGTTAATCTGCTAACCCGGGATGGAGGGCGCAAGTCCATCCACATATGATTTCCGGATGGTCATATGTTTGTTGATCACATTTGTTTGATGCATACACTTGCTTGAATAATCACTTGCTTGAATGATTTGTATTTAATTATGTTATGGATGTTATTACTCACTAAGCTAGTTAGCTTACGCCCCCATAGTTTCTACTTATTGCAGCAGGAGTTTATCTGGCTTAGGCCGAGGCAAGCCACAGCACAGGTACCGGAGATAGGAGTTTCCCATAGAAATTTAATCATTCTTTTTGTATAGACTTCCATTGGAAACTAAGGACTCTGGATGACTGTAATGGACTTGTTATTATTTTGCAGGGGAATGCCCCTTAGATTTTGTAAACTATAATTATGCGTTTTGATTTATCATCTATGGCTAATGAATGCCACATTAAACTGTTTAACTCCATTTGTTGAAGTATTCTATTGTCGTAAAGGAACGCTTTACATCTACTTAAGACTCCCGAAGGGCTCGGGTAGGGAACTCGAGAGTCTTATTTAGTATGTGGTGGGCTGTTACATTTAGGATACCCTACGGGGCGTGACAGCTAGCACACAATCGTTCACGTGTGGATACCATAGAGTATGCTTGCGACACTGCAGCGTCTGTAGATCCACATCAAGAGTTATACGAATTCGAAAATGGAGGTTAGTTTTCAATTACATGTCTTTTATGTTATAGATTTGTTAAATGCATGGATCCGCAAATTGGGAATTTAAGGTGCAAAATAAAAATGAAAATAAAACGTTTTTCATTACATCCTTGTTTTTATCATTAAATTCCCAACAACTTCAAGGTGTAGAGATGGGCTGATGATGTCCCCTCGGTCTTGAGGTAGAATGCTGATGTCTTACGCGTTATGGGAGGTATAGCTTATCCTAGTCGAATGCTTGCTAGTAGGCTCGAGCAATTGTCTTGAGGTTGGATTCCTACGAGAACCTTACCGAATTTGAGGAGGGGTCCTTTATGGATGTTCACAAGGCCTGCATAGGTGCCATTCGAGGTTCTCGCTCCAAGTTGGGCCGTGGTCCTCCTTTTATTTGATGGACCTGCCTTAGTTGGTTGAGATAGACAACTATTGAGCCTGGTGACTTAGTACCAACAATGGTGGTTCGAGTGGCTCGTATTTGGCTATCAACAAGAAGGATTGAAGATGATTTGTTTAAGAATTGAAACTAAAACAACAAATAGGGAATCCCAAGTTGAGTACCACCCGTGGTTTCCTATGCACATTTGAATCGCCCAATAAAGTCAATCATGGCTAGAGTAGCACTCGCAGTTGACCCTACGGTTGACACTATCCCCAAACAAGAGCGGGGATGAAATGAAAGTTAATTTCAATTGCATTTGGAACCATGCCTATGATTGCACCTGCAAATGGACCCTTGATACAAGCATGAGATTCTATTTTAAAGTTTATTAGATAGTTTTGCTATGTCAGCAGTGTAATCATTGTTTATAGCTGGTTTATCATGAATAGAAAAACATGTAAAATAATAGAATCTACATAATAGGGTGGCAAATTGTGAATATTCTATACACACTATTTGCACCATAACTAACTAGAGAGAGAGAGAGAGAGAGAGAGAGAGAGAGATGATTCTAATCTGAGAAAGTTTTGCTCTGTTGAGGTTCAAGGATTTTGGGTCAATCGAAGAGATAATTTGAGTTCATTTTACAAGGATTCCCATGCTCATAAGTGTTCTCTATCATAAATTCTCATTTTTTCTCTAAATTCGTGTTTGATTTGATTAATCATATGGAGAAATAATTGATTTCATTTTAGATTTTGTGGAAATAAAGCCTAATTCATGTTATTTCACTTGTGTATTTATTGAAATACTATTGAATTCTTGTAATTAATAGCTTAAGCTGCATTTCTTGAATTTACGTGTATGTACCAAATGAATTCATTTATGATTTGAACTGAATAGACTGAGAAAATATATCAAAGCTATTAATAAGGATTACTCAAAGCATCTAGAGATAAAATGGTGAAATCATTCTGTCACTTGGTTGATTTTTCATGAAACATGATAGTTAATTAAAGGATTTTTTGTTCTTAATGCAAATCTAAGTTACTAATGGTTAGGAAGAGATTCCAGTTGTTTGACTTAGATTTAAAGGTTAATGACACTTAAGAGAGGCATTAATATATTTTCGTGAATCTGACAGCACATCAAGTTCAACAAAGATCGTGTTAAGATTGTTTTTATAAAATCACATGATAAGGATTTGGTGAAATAAAATTTAAGCTATTCTTTACAATTTGAACTTATCTTTTTGTGGATTGATCTGAAACTTATATATAAGTAGCTAGTTTGTTAATATCATGTATATAATGCATCTATGAATTTCTAGGCTAGATAATAGGCCCAAGTGAGTATAGCAGGTGCTAATGATTCCTTGGAATATGAACTAATTATTTTTATGCTACTTCAATAGGTGGTTACCTATTATGGCTGAGACCGAAGTTGATTGGAACTCTTAGCATTTCTTAATATATCTTTTTAAACAGCTTCATGTTTTACACAACATGCACATGACCATCAACTTACCTATAATGCTTTATTAGTATACCTTTGGTGAGTACCACATGGAAACTTAGAGCTTCTTCTATTTCTATGGTGCTTGATTGATGTACTTCTAGCAAACAACAAACAAAACGTAGAGCTTCTCACATTTACTATGAAAATGCTTTGTGAGTTGTGTGTTCCTAGAGGAGCTCTTGGGTTCTCTATATGTAGTGTATAACTCAATCCAAATTAGGAATGTCAAGATTTATCATATAAATTCAATATCTATTAAAGATGATTCAAGATATAATTAGCTTGAATAATTTATTTACCATTGACTTAATTGAATTCTTTGAGATTACTACTTGAAATATATTTCTTATTTCCTAATTTTTATTGGTTTTGTCATAGAACGCATCACTTGACAACCTATATAATTCGATTATACTAAGATATTATGTATCTTCATATATTACCTTTCCAAATAAGTAGAGTTTAAATAAAAAAAAAAATACTTTCTATCCTTTGCTTCAAGTTGTATCCAATGACCAACAAAGATTTTAAACTACATATTTTATTATTATTACTTTTGTTTTTAATTTTTTTAGGATAATGTCAAAAATGGTATGTAAACTTTCATAAAAAGTTTAATTAAGTACCTAAAGTTTAATTTTGAACAATTTAGTATCTGAAACAAGTTTTTGCATATATTTTTCTTACCTAAATTTTGGTTTTAACAATTTTAGGATCTGAAATAAGGTTATGAGTACATATTTCCTACATGAAGCAAGTTCAATCAGATACAAAAAATGTATGTGAAAACTTTATTTAAGTACCTGATTAAACATTTTTGTGAATATTCAAGTACTAAGTTGTTCAAAATCAAACTTGAGGTATCTGATTGAACTTTTTGCAAAAGTTGATGTACCATTTTTTATATTAATCCTAAAAATTATGACTAATGAATTACAAGGAGGCAAAAATGAGTTGCTATAACTACCAAACCAACGTCCTAGCATTACTAATTTATTACTCGAGTTAAGAGAGAAAATTCTTAAATGTAGGGTTGTGAATACACTATCTAATGGATTACAAGTTTTTCTATGAAAATGGTTGTGTTCGACTTAGTGGGTTTTGAGTAAATGATTCATATTCTGGATACCCATATCTTTTGCATTAATTTATGAGTTACACTTACGTTAACCATGTGGTCATGTATATCGCCACCCTAGTCTAATAAACTGATAAATTTTACTTTCATTCATCTTTATCTAATCTATGCTTCATGGTGACCCAATAACCCTTTGTTTATAATCACGGTTAAGAATGTTTCTAACTAGATCAAAGACCAATGTTCTATGTATAAGATCTATGGAGTTTTAAATCATGTATTATTTATACTCATTCATATATTGGAGGAATCATATTAAGCATATAGTATCTTATATTGGTGTGTTAAGTTCAATGTATGCACTTAACTTTGGCATCTACTTGTGTAATTGAGATATATGTTTCAATCTAGTGAGAGTGATCTTGGTGATACATGTTAATATACAAATATATATATATATATATATGTCTCCTCTTGATATTTATTTGACATATGACAATTTAGATAATAAGATGTCATAAAATTCTCACTAATAAAATATCTTTGTTATCATTCTAAACATACTTGAATTTATCTATGATAATTTATTCAAAAATATATAAAATTAGAAAGTAAACCTATACAATCTTGGCATTTAATACTATTTATTAATATATTAAAATATGCTTTATCACATCCTGCACAAAACTATAACATCCATCACTCAAATTATATATATTATCCTTGCCAAAAGATCAGCTTTCACCTTAGACACATTTAGAACTCCCATGGTCAAAGATATCTATCTAATACAATAAAATCACAAATGAAAGCTTAGGAATTTCTACAGTCCATTAATAAGACCATTTAATCATCCTACCATTAAACAAAGTATAAAAATAGAACATATTACCATTTAATCATCCTACCATTAAAATAAGTATAAAAATAGAACATATTACGTATTTCTATAAGACCAGGGATATTTTCTAAAAGTACTACAACTAAGGGTACAGGTGCATAGATAAACGTGGTACGGCGTAAGCAACAAGAGGCTGATGAAGCAAAAGCTCATCCTTTGCCTCATCTAAGTTGATACTTGATATGTTTGGTGGTTTGCTCCAACGGAACCCTTGTATAAGCCTAGCAAGAAGCATGATGGTCATAGTTGTGCCTAGTACAGTGCCGATGCAGCCACGTCTCCCAATACTGAATGATATGAATTTTAAATCATGCTCGGTCAACACTACTTGGGTAGTTTCATTATGGATGTGTCGATCTGGATTAAAGACCAATGGATCTTTCCAAACCACTGGATTTCTGCCTAAACCAACTCGGCTTAATAACATGTGGCTGCCTTTTGGAATATGATAGCCTGCAATAGTTGTGTTTGCCATGGCTACATGTGGGATATTAAAAGGGGCAATGGGATGAAGTCTAAAAGCTTCCCTAGCACAAGCCTTGATGTAGTTGAGATTTGGGATGTCTGATTCTTGGACTAGTCTCTCATTTCCAACAACTCTATCAATTTCTTCCACTGCTTTTCTTAAAAGCTCAGGTTGATTTAGCATTTCAGCCATTGCCCATTCTACTGCATTTGATGGATTATCAACTGCTGCCATCATAATCTCCTGTATAATACAATTTCCGGTTAATTTTCTGGAAATATTGGAAAGTTATATCAGTTATATAAGACTATATATAAGACTAATATATGGTGATGTTATAATTTGATTAATTCATTGACTGTGTCATATGTATAAAATATACATGCAAACATATATGTATATAGGGGTTCTTTTGTTTCCCCTTCTCTATAGCAAATACAAGCTAGACCGCAACACTCTTGCCACAGGACAATAATATTCACAAATCAAAGGTGGCATGATTCTGTTAGAACTTTGCTCATATTAAATTAAGTGCATATTTATATATTTGATACACTTAATACCAACATATGCATTAAACTATATAGAGTTTTCATGTGATATAAATGGATATAAATCTTTTAATTTTTTTCAATTTACATATAGATATTTAAAATTTTTTAAATTCTTAATATATCTTATAGCAACACCGTTATAACAATTGTTCCTTTTAACTTTAAACATTAATCATATATATGGCAGCATCATTGTGAGAGCAGATTGAGGAAAATAAAGAGTATCCATTTCCTATAAAAACGTAGAGTTAATTGAAGACAATTTGTTTGATTATTATTATTTTTTTGTAATTTACAAGGTTTGTTGTTTATTTCCTTTTTTTTTTTTATTAATTTACATTGCACATTTACAATTTATAGAATCGTCTTATTTTTTTTCGATTATACAACTTAAGTTTCGATTTTTTTTTTTTTTTTTCATTTTGCATACCTATACTATGTTTTTCATTCAGGTGAGTTCTAATTAAACAGAATATTCATTAGATATATTGGAAATTCATTATATTCAAATTTTGTGAATTCTTGTTTTCTTTGAGGCTCCATTTAAACAATGATGATGGACTTGGGTTTATCTTACTGCATAAATAAGCTGAAATTGAAAGTACACTCTTTAAACTATAGATTAGATGCATAAAAACTCTCGTGAATTTCGAGAGTCGGACAACTTTACCTATCTAAAATTTTCGGTAATGTGCGCATATGTCTCAGACCATCCTTGTAGCTCCAAAGTCTTTACTTATTATTATTATTGTTATTATTATTATTATTAATTTAGGTGTTATTTTCAAAACATATGAGAGGTGAAATCACTCTTTGAAATTTTGGCAGAACAATCCACGATTAGCCAATAGCTCAAGGGTAATATTTACAATTACTGGAAAAAAAATGATAAAAAAAATTAACGAAGTGTGTGCCAAAAGTTATTTTATATAACTGATAGAAAAGGAAATATATGGGCATACAAAGAAAAATATATATATATATACACACACACACATAAATATATAATACCGAGTTTAAATGATGATTAAGAAATAGCACATGTATACAAAATAAAAAATACGCTAAATATGTTCCATCTGATACAAAAAAAAGTTTTAAATCATGAAGTATGATAAATTTTGTTAATAATGAAATCCTAAGTAGTGTAATAATTATGATATCCCCAATAACATAAAATATTGTAATAATATAATTGAAACTATCCTCATTATCAAGCGGCGGTACCAATGCGCTATGTGAATTGATAATTTTTAACATATAAGTATTAATAATATTTTGAAATCTAGTTGTTGGTGTTAAAATGGATTAGTAATATCAAAATATCCTTAATATTTAACTAACACTCAGCAATACATAGAATATAAATATTCATCAATTTCATTCTCCTTACCGTTACTTGAGCTTGGATCTCCTGTGGGGTCAGTAATGGCCTCCCATTGCCATCTTTTAGAGAAATGAAAACATCAAGCAAGTCTTGAGGCTGCTTCTCATCAACATTATCATTGAATATTGAAGCATGTTTCCTCCATTGTTGGATTCTTTCATTTATAATTGGTCCATGCAAGCTATTTATAGTTTTCATGGTCTGCTGCACTATTTTTTCATGGCCATCCAAGTCAAGACCTGCTAAAGAAGGAAAATAATCAGAGACGCAAAAGGCATATATATACTTAAGCGCATTGAATATTGCATCGACGTGCTGTTCTTCTTTGATATTTGGTCCTCCATCCTCTCTTTCTTCACCAAAATACCTTATTCCAAACACCAATTTCCTTGCTACATTTGTGGAATAGTGTCTTGTAGCAATTCTCAAATTTACCAG
The DNA here is from genome assembly GCA_024138025.1 of Combretum micranthum. Taxonomy (NCBI): domain Eukaryota; kingdom Viridiplantae; phylum Streptophyta; class Magnoliopsida; order Myrtales; family Combretaceae; genus Combretum; species Combretum micranthum. The sequence goes on along the minus strand of JAMXBD010000081.1, from coordinate 1,817,725 downwards.
GCTATTATTTGAGGTCTTGCATTGATTCAAGACATATTTGACAAGGCCATCTGCCTCTTCATCTCTTTTATCATGGAGCCACTTATAGTTTGAGGGGCATAATATTTCTGAGGACAAGACTCTCCTCATTTTCTTCCATTGCTCCCCAAATGGTGTAAGAGCAGTAGTGAGGTAACCATTGCTAAACGTGCGTGAGGCAAATGAACGTGGCCTCGACGCAAACAAGGAATCTTGTTTTTTCAAGATTTCTCTAGCAATAATTGGACAGCTCACAGGAATAACATGAGTATTGCCTAAAAGGAAACACGCAATGTTGGTATTTTCCTCCTCCATATAGCGATGGATCCATCTGAAAACAGGTCTATTGCAAATCATGTCTAGAGAACAACCGAGTAGGGGCAATGGGGTAGGACCGGGAGGGAGGGGTGGTTTTGGTATGTTGTCTGATGCCTTTTGTTTGGTAGTGTTTCTTTTGGATACAACCAGTTTGAAATATGTCATCAATATCAATAAGGTAGCAAGTAAGAAAGTGTTAATGGAAGTGACTGAGGTTGTAATTGGATATAGAGTTGCTGCCCATTTTTTCAGCTTCTTAGAGGTTATTTAGTACATGCAATGAAGTGGGGAAAACTGATGAATGAGCCGAAGGCCAGATAGCCACCTATAAATACAAGTCATCGTACCATGTGGATCGGTGATGTCTTTCTTGCCATCTGTATCTATGCATGAAAAATGTTTCTTGCATGTGTGTCTAATGCAACAGAATATGTTTCTTGTTTGTACAGGCGACACGACAAAGCCTAAATTGAGAAAGAGAAGGGGCGTGGGGTGGTGGTGGGGGCGGGGCGTGGGGTGGGGTGGGGTGGGGGAGAAAAGACAGAACTAAAAAATGAATGTAAGGAAAAATGTTTAAGTTATTTTCATGTATTATTAACATCACAAGCAATAAATAAACTGAAAAACATGCTTGGTTGAATTTATATGGATTTTCAATCAAAGTAAAATCTTATTTCATAACAATATAAGACCTGTTTTATCCTAAAGCATTTGATTTTCACTTAAGTTTTTCCTTTTTTTTTTTGTTGTAATTCCACCTTTTTTAGTTTACAATTAAAAGGTGATTCTATTTGTAAATAAATAAATACACATTCCACAAAATGCCTAAAGTTTATTATTGTCAGAACCAATTTTATGCAAAGTTGAAAAATTTTTTAATTAATTTTCAATTTATATTTTTAACTTTTGCAATTTTTAAATTTTATCTTTTTAAAAAATTGTTTTTACAATATTTTACTCTATCTTTTTAAGAAAACAAAAATTGTTGTTCAATATAGGTCCAACCTGGTCATGAACCAACAGGAGAACAGCTTCAATCGTTTTTTTATTTTGGGTCATCCTCTCTACGACATGTGAATCTCAGCCGTCAGACCCATGCTGGGGTCTAATAATAACCAATGAACACTACAATCTCAAAACTTAAAACTTAATTAAATGAGACACTCGTAAAATTTTAAATCAAATAAATAGATGATTATACACGTTAATAAAACAATTAACAAAATGGCTAACATAACATTTGAGTCGTCTAAAACCAACTCCAAATAAAATAAATACCCAAAAGTCCTTCATACAAATTATTCTAATAAGCAACCACTAGTTGCGATAGGTGAAAGACATGTTGCCAAAGAAAGAATGATAATCTTAATCTTTCAAATTTGATTTTAGTACAACAAGCAAAGTCTCGAAAATCCATCAATGAGGAATATATAAATCAAAACATGAAAATTATTTTTGAATACTAAGTTTAAAGTCATAGCAAACCCTGGATCCAGCCTCGTCATGCTCTGGTGAAAATATATGTGTGTGTGTGTGTATGTTCCTACTAAAAACCTAAATAGGGGAAAGTTTGTATTCTCTCTTTTCTTTTCTTTTTTTTTTTAAATTCCAATGAATTTAGCAAATTAGATATTTGGGTTCTGAAAATTAAATTTGTCACCTTGGATATTCTCAAGTCCAGAATCGCTATAAGGCCATATTACAACCATATATCTCAAATTAAAAGAAAAAGAAGAGAAAAGGAGAAAAAAAAACACTATACATTAAAGTGTAATATTTAAATTAAATTCACCCTTGTCGTCCTAAAGTTTATGAATACTTTGGAAATCCAGTGAATCTAATTTCCCTCTTTCTTAATTTCGCTTATTTTAATGTGAAACCATGTCGTTGAATTATTGACTCTTCTTTTTTTTATATCATATATGGAAATGTCTGAAATTTCCTTATCTTAATTCTTATGACTTTTAGCAAAATCACTAAACATCATCATTGTAAGATATTTGGGTTCTCAATGTTCAAATAATCGCTTTGGATATTATCATATCTAAAACCACTGTAGGACCATATTAAAATCAAACATCTTAAATTAAACAAAACTGTACACCAAATTGTAATAATAAAATGAATGAGAATTTGCTCTCTCGAAAATACTTTATATTGAATTGAATCGGATCCACCCTGGACTCAATTTGCCTCTTTCTTAATCTGGTCCACTGCTTTTCTTTTGTGTTCGTCCTTTTCTTCCTTTAGAGGTTATTTAGTACATGCAATGAAGTGGGGAAAACTGATGAATGAGCCGAAGGTCAGATAGCCACCTATAAATACAAGTCATCGTACCATGTGAATAGGAGATATTTTTCTTTCCATCTTTATCTATGCATGAAAAATGTTTCTTCCATGTGAATAGGGGATATTTAAGTAACATGAGATATTTTGTACAGGCTGACACGATGAAGCCTGGGGGGGGTGGTTAGGGTGGGCGCGGATCGGTTTGGTTCGGTTTTTCCTAAAACCAAACCAAACCATAATTTACGGTTTGGTTTTTTTTTTTTTTCATTCTAAACCAAACCATTAAGTAACGGTTTGGTTCGGATTATAATTTTTTTAACCCATTAATTAATGGTTTGATTTGGTTTGGATTACGGTTTAAATCAAAATTCTAACTAAAATTTTTCTTGTTCTAGTTTTTTTACATTTGTGTAGATTATTAAATATTTATATCATTTTACAAAGTTGATATTATAAACCACGATAAAATACTTTATAAATTCATCATACTTTTAATCTATAGTTCTCTATAAAATCAATTATCCATTAATAAAATACATTCACTAACTAATACATAGTAAGTCATAATTTATGATTTTTAATATAACCATCATGTCAATTATCTACCAATCATTTAGCTAAAATAAAAAATCATCTATCAACAAAATTCATCAATGAATAAAATGACCAGCCGACAAAATATATTAAACAATTAATACATAATGAAAGTTTATAACTGAATAAATAAATTTCATACTTTACAAAGTTAAAAGCTATTGAAAAAAAAAAACAATAGTTCATCATTAACAAAAAATTACATATCATGAGCTTAAAAAAAATTAAAAAAGAACAAGTTGATTTTAATTAATATTCACCAAATAATAAATATCAAATGAAATCATATAAATATATAGTAAAATATTATATTTTTCTAAAACGGTTTGGTTCGATTTTACGGATTGGTTTGGTTTATCTTCCAAACCAAATCATAAATTTACGGATTGGTTCGGATTTAAAAAATTTCAAACCAAAGCATGAAAAAAACCATATTTTCGGTTTGGATTGGTTCGGTTCGATCGGTTTTTTCACCCCTAGTGGTGGTGGTGGGGGGGGAGAAAAGACAGAAATAAAAAAATGAATGTAAGTAAAAATGTTTAAATTATTTTCATGTATTATTAACATCACAAGCAATAAGTAGACTGAAAAACATGCTTGGTTGAATTTATATGGATTTTCAATCAAAGTGAAATCTTATTTCATAACAATATAAGATTTGTTCTATCCTAAGACATTTGATTTTTACTTAAGTTTTTCTTCTTTTTTTTTTTTTTTTTTTTTGTTGTAATTCCACCTTTCTTAGTTTACAATTAATAGATGATTCTATTTGTCAATAAATAAACACATTCCACAAAATGCCTAAAGTCTATTCTTGTCAGAACCAATTTTATGCAAAGTTAAAAATTTATTTAATTAATTTTCAATTTATTTTTTTAACTTTTACAATTTTTAAATTTTATCTTTAAAAAAATTGTTTTTACGACATTTTATTCTATCTTTTTAAGAAAACAAAAATTATTGTTCAATATAGGTCCAACCTGGTCATGAACCAACATGAGAACAGCTTCAATCGGTTTTATATTTTGGGTCATCCTTTCTACGACCTGTGAATCTGGGTTGGTCGGACCCATGCTGGGGTCTAATAATAACTAACGAACACCACAATCTCAAAACGTAAAACTTTATTAAATGAGACACTCGTAAAATTTTAAATCAAATAAATAGATGATTATACACGTTAATAAAACAGTTAACAAAATGGCTAACATAACATTTGAGTCGTCTAAAACCTACCCCAAATAGAATTGAGATGTTTCCTCAGAAAAAAATAATAATGATTGGTATCTAAAAGAAGAAAAGGCCGACCACAAAAGAAAAGCAGTGAACCAGATTAAGAAAGAGGCAAATTGAGTCCAGGGTGGATCCGATTCAATTCAATATAAAGTATTTTCGAGAGAGCAAATTCTCATTCATTTTATTATTGCAATTTGGTGTATAGTTTTGTTTAATTTAAGATGTTTGATTTTAATATGGTCCTCCGGTGGTTTTAGATATGATAATATCCAAAGCGATTATTTGAACTAGGGCTGTGCAAAAAAAACCGATCGAACCGTGAACCGAACCGGACTGGACCGAACCAAACCAAATTTCGGTTCTTTTTTGAAACGGTTCGGTTGATTATGAAGAGCAAAGGGTTCACGGTTCGGTTCGGGACCATAAACCGACCATCAAAGAACGTTTTATATATTAAAAAAATTAAACATATTATTTTTACTCTTAATTGTTTTATTAATGGTACATATCTATGTCACAAATTTTAAAAACAATTAATTTTTTTAAATAAATTAATTGTTTTTAAAATTTTTTACTTAGATATGTGTTAGCCATTAGAATAAAATTAGATTTTTCATAATATATTTCAATTGTTATGTTATCTATAAGTAAGATAGATTTTAGAATATTCTAACTTAATAAAATTAATTGTTGTAAAATTTTTTTACTTAGATATGTGTTATTCATTAGAATAAAATTAGATTTTTTATATATGTTTTGTTATATGTTATCTATAAGGTAGATTTTAGAATTTAAACCTCTAGTATTCTAACTTCTGCATATTTCTTTTCCATTTGTCTTACTAATTGATCTAGTTCTATTATTTAGTTACTTATTGATTTATATAATTGGTAATATGTTCGTTAGAAGTATACAACGAATTACATATGTCTTATATTGAGATAAAGTCTAGTATATCATTATAGTTCAAGATAATTAAAAAAAAATGAGATTAGTCATAGTTATAATTTATAATGGATGAAATATTTTCCTCCCTAAGTTTTACATGTTTATTTGATAAATAAATAATTTTAAATATTATGTTTATATACATTAGTGATAAGAATATGTAATTAAACTTTTTCCATATAATATATTTTTTATTTTATGAAAAAACAGTTCGAACAGCAAACCGAACCGTACCGGACCGTTTTTTTTTTGTTCGAAAAAATTACGAACCAAACCGTATAGTAAGGTTCGAATTTAAAAGAAAAACCGAACCATAAATTATGATGCGGTTCGGTTCGAGATGCAAACCGAACCGAATCGTACCATGCATACCCTTAATCTGAACATTGAGAACCCAAATATCTTACAATGATGATGTTTAGTGATTTTGCTAAAAGTCATAAGAATTAAGATAAGGAAATTTCAGACATTTCCATATATGATATAAAAAAAAAAAGAGTCAATAATTCAACGACATGGTTTCACATTAAAATAGGTGAAATTAAGAAGGAGGGAAATTAGATTCACTGGATTTCCAAAGTAGTCATAAACTTTAGGATGACAAGGGTGAATTTAATTCAAATATTACACTTCAATGTATAGTGTTTTTTTTTTTTTTTCCTTTCTCTTCTTTTTCTTTTAATTTGAGATATATGGTTGTAATGGCCTATAGCGGTTCTGGACTTAAGAAATACAAGGTGACTAATTTAATTTTCAGAACCCAAATATCTAATTTGCTAAATTCATTGGAATTTAAAAAAAAAAGAGAGAATACAAACTTTCCCCTATTTATGTTTTTAGTAGGAACATACACACACACACACACATATATTTTCACCAGAGCATGACGAGGCTGGATCCAGGGTTTGCTAATGACTTTAAACTTAGTATTCAAAAATAATTTTCATGTTTTGATTTATATATTCCTCATTGATGGTTTTTCGAGACTTTGCTTGTTGTACTAAAATCAAATTTGAAAGATTAAGATTATCATTCTTTCTTTGGCAACATGTCTTTCACCTATCGCAACTAGTGGTTCTTATTAGAATAATTTGTATGAAGGATTTTGGGTATTTATTTTATTTAGGGTAGGTTTTAGACAACTCAAATGTTATGATAGCCATTTTGTTACTGTTTTATTACGTGTATAATCATCTATTTATTTGATTAAAATTTTACGAGTGTCTCATTAAAGTTTTAAGTTTGAGATTGTGGTGTTCGGTTGGTTATTATTAGACCCCAGCATGGGTCCGACTGGCCCAGATTCACAGGTCGTTAGAGAGGATGACCCAAAAATATAAAACGATTGAAGCTGTTCTTGTTGGTTCATGACCAGGTTGGACTATATTGAACAATAATTTTTGTTTTCTTAAAAATAGAATAAAATGTCGAAAAAAAACAATTTTTTTTAAAGATAAAATAAAAAATTGTAAAAGTTAAAATAATAAATTGAAAAATTAATTAAATAAATTTTAACTTTGCATAAAATTGGTTCTGACAGAATAGACTTTAGGCATTTTGTGGAATGTGTATTTATATTACTGCAAGAGAATCATCTTTAACTGTAAACTAAGAAAGGTGGAGTTAAACAAAATAAAAAAAAGAAGAAAAACTTAAGTAAAATCAAATGCCTTAGGATAGAACAAATCTTATAATTGTTATGAAATAGATTTTCACTTTGATGAAAATCCTATAAATTCAACCAAGCATGTTTTTCAGTGTACTTATTGTAGTGATGTTAATAATACATGAAAATAATTTAAACATTTTTCCTTATTTCATTTTTTTCTATTTCCCCCCCCCCCCCCCCCCCCCCCCCCCCCCCCCCCCCCCCCCCCCCCCCCCCCCCCCCCCCCCCCCCCCCCCCCCCCCCCCCCCCCCCCTCCCCTTTCTCAATTTAGGCTTCGTCGTGTCAGCCTGTACAAAATATCTCACGTTACTTAAATATCTCCTATTCACATGGAAGAAACATTTTTCATGCATAGATAAAGATGGAAAGAAAAAATATCTCCTATTCACATGGTACGATGACTTGTATTTATATGTGGCTATCTGGCCTTCGGCTCATTCATCAGTTTTCCCCACTTCATTGCATGTACAAATATCATCTCTTTGTAATGAAACAAAGGGCACTATAAATATTGTATCCTTCAATATTTACTTGTTTTATTTTTTTTTTAAACTAAGGTAGCATTTAGTTGGAAAGACTAAATAAGACAAGGAGAACTGAAGAGCATAACACAATAAATACATTACAAAACAATTCTCTTGTACTATATTTGATATACGTTGTATTGGATAGTACTGAATAAATTTTTATTAGGAGGTTTTATTTTTGTCTAGTTCTAATATTTTTGTATAATCAAATACACAAAACAACAATTTTAAGTTTTCTCCAGTCCCGTGAATAGACTTTTGTCTAGTAATACATTTTAGAAAGAGTAAAATTATACTAGAATGTATCAATATTTGGTGGTAAGTTTATTTAAGGTATTAAGATTTTAAGTAGTTAAAACCATGAATTAATATTTGAAGATAAATTTATTATGGTATCACCATTTTAAGTAGTTAAGAAGAGATATTAAGATTTTGTAAAGTGAATCAAATAAGGTATTAATAAATGACCATTGATAAAAATTAAGAAAAATTTAATTAAAAACTAATCCAAATATGATACCTTATATGAATTTGTCTAAAACGTTAATACCTTAATTGATTCACTTTGCGAAACATTAATTCCTTTTTTCCATGAATATTGAGTCAAATAAACTTATCAAACACTGATAGCTTCTGCTAAGTTGCCTATCTTGTAAAGTAAACATTTACAAAGACCTTTGTCTAGTCTGACCATGAAAAATTATGTAACCAAACATTAAGACAATGAACATTGTAATAGCCATCATACTTTATTATATTTCTATTGAATTGGAATCAAATTCCCTCCTATTCCATAAGGTGAAGTGAATTGGGGCAATGGTGTCTTAAGGTCTTAATTATTTATTTCCTAAAATCCACAAAAGGATATTGTCATGCCTTGAAACTAAAGGACAAGAAAATTTTGACACACATATCATAGTATGATTATGCTAAGGCTTTGAGCAATTAAAATCTACATATGCTAAATAAAACACAATTATTTAAAGTGTCACATATTATTTTGAGTCTTGACATATTACATCACCACAATTTTAAGTAATCCATAACTAAGCTAAAGTACTAAAAGTTAACTAAAACAACCAATTTCATTAATTTATCAAGCTCATATCAAAAGTTTAAATAAGATGAGGATTTAGACTCCTAAAGATGAGTATTTCCTATATGGCTATGGGATGTATTATACAACTGGGCATGAATCAACTTATAGGAAATTAGAAGGAAAATGTGAAAGAAATGAAGGAAGCAAGCCTATTACGATCGTGATCTAGGCCCTTATTACTGAAGGAGGAAATGGAGGAGATCATGGACAACATCACACCCGAAACCAAGGGTGTTATCTTTACTAACGCTTATAATCTAGCATATATCAATGTTGGAAATTTTTCTTAGAGGAGATCACGGCCTGTGATATGCTTGTGATGGTGCTTGTTACCTCAAATACGGTCGTTTCAAGCACATTATCAACATTTGATATTTTTTGTCAAAGGAGATCACGACCCATGATACCGCTGTGTTGGGGGGCATGACAAGAGATAACGTCTGTTATCCAAGGCGTGATCAGTAGTCTATTTTGCATGAGTTTTTCTTTTGTTTAAGTTGTATTATTTACAAGTTCACCACTATGTAAGGGTTATATAAATACCCCTCTTAACTTAGAAAGCCCTAGTCAAGACATAACAACTTTAAACTATTTCATTTTGTCTTTCTATTTGAGAACAAAATACCTAATTCTTATCAATCTATTTGTGATTGTGGTGAACAACTACTCAATCTTTCTTGTGCGCCCTATCAAGTAAGAGAGAGTATAGCTTGGGTTATTATTGGTGCGTAATATCCATTAATAATGCCATTCATATTTTTATTTTCATTGCAAATCTATTTTGAAGGCCTGCTATGTCATAATATGAGCTGGGAGTGTATCATCTTTAGGTATTAGAGCTTCGGGTTACGACAAGGTTAAGTGTAATAGGCCCCAATATGCCTTGTGCTCAAGTTTTACAGGAAGATGACATGATTTACCAAAAACAATCATGAATAGGGACATTTCAATAGGGGTTTTAAAAGCAGTTCTATAAGCCTATAATGCATCATCTAATTTTAAAGACCAATCTTTTCTAGATGCATTAACAATTTTTTCTAAAATTCTTTTGATCTCCCTATTCGATACCTCAACTTGTCCACTTGTTTGTGGATGATAAGGGGTAGCAATTTTGTGTGTAACACCATATTTTGATAAAAGCTTTTCAAATTGCTTATTACAAAAATGTGATCCCCCATCACTAATGATAGCTCTAAGCACCCCAAATCTGGTAAAAATATTCTTTTTCAAAAATTTTAAAACTACTCGGGCATCATTTGTTTGTAAAGCAACTTCTACCCATTTTGAAACATAATCAACTGCCACAAGTATATATTTGTTTGAAAAAGATGAGAGAAAAGGACCCATGAAGTCAATTCCCCACACATCAAAAAGCTCAATTACCAGAATATTGTTTTGTGGTAATTCATGTTTCTTGGAAATATTACTAGTTCGTTGACATTGAGCACAAGACAATAAATATTTCCTGCAATCACGAAACAAATTAGGCTAGTAAAATCCAGATGATAAGACCTTAGCTGCAGTCCTTTGAAGACCAAAATGACCTCCTGCTTCTTTTGAATGACAATGCTCAATAATGCTAAGCTGTTCAGATTCAGGCACACAACGTCTAATTACTTGGTCAGCACATTTTTTGAACAAATATGGTTCATCTAAAAAATAGCTTTTCACATCATGTAAAATTTTTTTCTTTTGTTGGTAGGACAAACCATATGGAATGATTTTGCTAACCAAGTAATTGACATAATCAGCATACCAAGGCAAATTTAAGATGTCTATTGCATGCAATTGTTCATCAGGAAACTTTTCATTGATGGGAATATTTAGACTATTAGATTCAAGTTTAGATAAATGATCAGCAATCACATTCTCAGTTCCCTTCTTATCCTTAATCTCAAGATCAAATTCTTGCAACAATAGTATCCATCTAATCAACCTTGGCTTTGCATCAGCTTTAGCAAACAAGTATTTCAAAGCAGCATGGTCAGTATATACTATGACTTTAGATCCTATCAGATAAGGCCTAAACTTGTCACAAGCAAATATAACAGCAAGAAGTTCCTTTTTAGTTGTGGCATAGTTTCTTTGAGCCTCATTTAAAGTTCGACTAGCATAGTATATAACATGAAACAACTTACCTCTTCTCTGACCCAATACTGCTCCCACAGCAAAGTCGCTGGCATCACACATAAGTTCAAAAGGCAGCTCCCAATCAGGTGCAATAATCACTGGGGTAGATGTGAGCTTCTCCTTTAATAAGTTAAATGCCTGCAAACAATTGTCATCAAAATTAAACACTGTGTCTTTCTCAAGAAGATTGCAAAGGGGTTTAGAAATTTTTGAGAAATCTTTAATAAATCTTCTATAAAAACCATGTCCTAAAAAACTTCTAACTCCCTTAACAGTGGTGGGTGGTAATTTCTCATATCTCAATTTTGCCTTATCAACTTCAATTCCTTTAACTGAAACTTTTGACCCAAAACAATCCCTTCTCTTACCATGAAATGACATTTCTCCCAGTTTAAAATCAAATTTGTGTCTTTGCATCTTTGAAGAACACAAGCTAAGTTTTCTAAACATGCTTCAAAAGACTTTCCAAAAACAGAAAAATCATCCATAAAAATTTCAATAAAATTCTCAAGCATGTCAGAAAAAATAGCCATCATACACCTTTGAAAAGTAGCAGGTGCATTGCAAAGACCAAAGGGCATCCTCCTAAAAGCAAAAGTGCCATAGGGACAAGTAAAAGTGGTTTTTTCTTGGTCATCAGGCTATAGAAATTTGATTGTAACCAGAATAACCATCTAAAAAGCAATAATAATCATGCCCTGCAAGTTTTTCTAACATCTGATCAATGAAAGGGAGGGAAAGTGGTCTTTTTTGGTGGCATCATTTAATTTTCTATAATCAATGCAAATCTCCACCCAGTTACAGTACGAGTAGGAATCAAGTGATTTTCTTCATTTTTCACAACAGTCATACCACCTTTCTTTGGCACAACTTGAACTGGACTTACACCCACTTACTATCAGAGATAGGATAGATAATACCTGCATCAAGGAGTTTCAAAACTTCCTTTTTTACTACCTCCTTAAGTGTTGGGTTGAGTCTCCTTTGTGGTTGAACGGTCGGTTTGTACTCAGCTTCCATCAAGATCTTGTGAGTACAAATTATAGGTCTAATTCCCTTGATATCAGCAATAGTCCATCCAATTGCTTCTTTATGCTTTCTTAGAACTTCAAGCAGCTGCTGCTCTTGTTCACCTGTCAAATAAGATGAAACAATTATTGGCAAAGTATCTTCAGTTCCTAGAAAAGCATATTTTAAATGTGAAGGAAGAGGTTTAAGCTCAAGATTCGGTGGTTGTATCAATGATGGTACAGGCTTGCTTTCACTAGTGCCTAGCTCCTCATAATATCTTCCTTTGATCTGGTGCACCTTCTCAACTTCTTCTTCTTGCTCATTCTCATCATCACTCCAATTATCAAGATCTTTTAAAACAGATTCCATAGTCTCCACACCTACATTCTCTTCAACAGACTCAGAAATAAACTCATCAATAATGTCAATAGTATAACAGGAACCTTTATCAAATCTTTTCATTACATCATAAACATTAAAGGTTACCTGATCATTTTCTACCCTTAAAGTGAGTTTACCTTGTTCCACATCAATTAAGGCTTTACCGGTTGCAAGGAATGGTCTGCCAAGGATCATTGGGACTTCACGATCTTCATCCATTTCCAAGACTATGAAGTCTATAGGAAATATGAACTTGTCAACCTTCACCAAAACGTTTTCAACAATACCACGCGGGTATTTGACACTTCTATCCGCAAGTTACAAGGTGACATGAGTTTCTTTACATTCTTCAAGTCCTAATTTCCTAAAAATGGATAAAGGCATAAGATTAATACTTGCACCAGAATCAATAAGTACTTTATCAAAATGAAATTTTCCTATAGTGCAAGGAACAGTAAAACTCCCCTGATCTCTTTGTTTGGTAGGCAAATGTGGTAGACCTTTCTGCAAAATCATGGAGCATTCTCCTATGAGCATCACTGGTTCATTTCCATCAATCCTTCTCTTCTTAGTGAGTAATTCCTTGATAAATTTTGCATATGAAGGCATTTCTTGAATTACTTCTAAGAATGGAATATTGATTTGCAACTTCTTGAAGACATCCAGAAATTTTGAAAATTGCTCATCCAATTTTTGTTGCTTCAATCTTCCCGGAAAAGGAATTGGTGGAACATAAGCTTTTACTTCAAGTGATTTTTGCACAGGTTCCTCCATCTTTTGTTTTCCTTTGTCTTTGATTGGAATCTCCTTGGTTTCTTGAACATTTGACTCAGCGGTCTCAATTTTTTTGCCACTTCTCAAAACAATTGCATTCACGGTTTTGGGATTTTCCTCAGTGTTGCTCGGTAGAGAACCAGATGGTCTATTTCCAATTTGTTGAGCAAGTTGATGGAATTTCCCTTGAAGATCTTTTATAATTGCATGTTGATTGTTGAGTGTGGTCTGAGTAGTCTGAATGAAAGTCTTCAATAATTCATCAATTAAAATTTGATTTTGCGGAGGTGGAGGTGGAGCTTGAGTATTTCTTATAGGACCTTGTCTTTGAAATCCAGGTGGGGCTTGAAAACATTTGCATCATTCTTGTAGGAAAGATTTGGATGATTACGCCATTCTGGATTGTAAGTATTTGAATACGGTCCATAATTAACCCTTCCGAAATTTCCAACATAATTGAGTTGCTCTCCACTTGATGATGATGTATTACCATGAGGACAATCATAAACTGGATGTGGTCCTGAGCACAACTCACAAGTAGCAGCTTGATTAGAATTTAAAGAACTAGATGCTACAAGTTTACTCACTTGTGTAGTTAAAGCTGAAACTTGAGAGGTGAGTTGTTGCATGGATTCACTATCTTGAACAGATTCCACTTTTGATCTTGTCCTTTCACAGCTCCAGTTGTGAGCACTTGATGCTAATTCTTCAATTAAGGCACTAGCTTCATCATATGTCTTTCGCATGAGTGATCCTCCGGATGTAGCATCTACCAATGATCTCAAAGTCTCATCTAGACTGAGATAGAAATTTTCAATCAAAAGATTATTAGTCCATGATGTGGGCATTTCCTTACAGCTTCTTTGAATCTTTTCCAAGCTTCATATAATGATTCTCCATGAAATTTTGTGAAGTTGGTGATTTCATTTCTCAATCTGGCAGTTCTGGCAGGAGGGAAAAATCTCTTCAAGAATTTTGTTGTCAAGTCTGCCCATGAAGTGATTGACTCGGGTGGTTGAGAGTTGAACCATGCCAATGCTTTATCCCTTAGAGAGAAAGGAAAAAGCTGCATTCTAATGGCCTCATCAGTAACACCATTGAGTTTGACAGTGTTGCAATATTGGAGGAATTTTGCAATGTGCTCATCCGGTGTTTCATTTGATATCCTCCAAATTGATGTGATTCAACCATTTAAATCAATGCTGGTTTAAGCTCAAAATTATTAACTTGAACTGCAGGTCTTCTCACAATAGGACATTGAACAGTTGGTACAGTATAATCTCGGAGTGCTCTAACAGGTGCAGCTTGAATTTGATTGTTGTTTGGCTCAATGTTTCCCTCATTGTTTCTTGGTTCGATTTCTACCATTTCTCCTTATCTTCTATGGTTTTCTCTCCTCTGTTGACGTAACATTCTTTCAATTTCAAGATCTATTGGTAGAAGATCAGCACTTCTACTTCTTTGCATATAACCTGAAAAGAGAGAAAAGAATCAATTCTTTGGAACAACACCTAAACTACTAGCAAAACTAAATAATTTAATATTAATTTTGGTCCCCGGCAACGGCACCAAAAACTTGATCTGAATCGGACGTGTGTATAATTTTCAGATACTACCAGCAAGTGTACTGGGTCTTGATCAAGTAATATAGAATGAGTAGAGTATCGTTCCCACAGAGACTAAATTAACTACTAGATTGGTATTAGTTTATACTAATATTTAGGCAATCACAATTTTATCAATGAACTAACTAAATTCTATCTATTATGAATGCAAATGGGAATGTGAGAAGTTTATATAGGATGAATGTGAGAAGGAAAAGAATCCATCCTTTACTAATCATGTTGAATTTATATTATATGAACAATTAGGATTATGGATATTTGTAAGAAATTGTAAGGATCTAAAACAAAGTTTTAGTGAACCATAAAATAATCTATTAGCTTTCGCTAGACAAATTATTAATGGAATCTGAATTACAATTACAGTTACAAATCTTCCAATTCTATAATTATCTAATATCCTAAATCAACTTCTCCTAATTCCTTAGTGAGAAATTAAAATAAAATATTGCATGAAGTACATAAAACAATTTCTAAATTAAAATCAAACTTAATTGTTTCCACAATTGTTGTTTAATCTCAATTCATGAATTCCTATGAATCTCAATTCTTTTTCCAAATCATCAAAATTCTTATCAATTCAATTTCGATCAGAAACTAAATGGATAATTAGGATTCAATATAAATATTTTCCATAATTCTAATAATCCTATAACATAAATTCAATAATCATCTTAGCAAAATTAGGACTTCATCACTTCCCACAAATAAACGTTTAGCTACTCATGGATGTTGATTCAAAAATCAGATAAGAATGTATAATTGATAGCATGATGAAAAAATAATTCAGATAAATGAATTGCATAAGAAAGAGAATAGATATCACCAATTCAAGTATCACAATCTTCAATTACAATTCTTGAAAGCACACAAATCTTCTCACAAATCTCTATGAAAATGTTAGACTAATTCTACATGAAGTATACTACTTTGCTACTGCTTGTTGATGTTGGTTCTATCTTCTATTGGAGGGAGGAAGAACCCCTATTTATAGGAAAAATTTCATGCCAAGCATTAATGAGAATTTGCTGTTTCAGTTCGTACGCCGGCAGTTATGGATCCTACGCTGGCGGCTTACAGACGACGTATCTTCAATTTCTCCTTTGCGCAGGCAGTGTATTGGCAGCTTTCAACCTCGGTTACACATGTAAGCCGCTTCTACGCCGGCGGCTTATACGTAGATCTAGCCGGCGTATGTGATCAGAAATGAAAGGTTGGGCTAATTTATAACGAAAGCTGTTTCAAAGCCGGCGGCTTTGATACTGGCGTAGACGTTCCAACATCTTTGGTCTCTTCACTTTCCTTCAAGTATGTGTTATCTTCATGTCGCTTCAGATCTGTGATTTACACTGCCTCAACGCCGGCGGCTTACTAGCCGGTGTATGTTGTAACTCCTTTTGCGTTGGTGACTTTTCCATTCTAAGCTGTCGGTCTTCAATGTACGCTAGCCTGTTCAACTTCTACGCTGGCGGCTTTGAGGCGGCGTAAAGTTGGTTGAGTCAATTATCTTGGAAAGCTGGCAGTGTAGGCAGCGGCCTTGATGGTAAGCCGTCTGAACACCAGCGGCTTTGAAGTATGAAATACCGACGTATACTTCAATTTTTCCCATTTTCTCTTCAAAGTTTCTTGTTTTGATTTCTTTGTCCAAATTAGTCCTGCAATATGAATTTTAATCAAAACAAATATCCATTCTAGCTCTTTTCAACATCAACAAGTTGTATAAAATATGATCTTATCACTATGTCGATATAAGATGCATTGTTTGAATTAGTCTGAGTTTCATTACTCCCTTAGAAAAGGATATACTGTATATCTTGACATGATGGGAGATTTTGAGATTAGAGCTACCAACTGTATTATGAGTTGGAAGGAGATTGTGAAAATATGGGTTGATTACTCTCCCAAGGTGTAAACCCCAGTATTCTCAATAGTTAAGTAAACCCCGAGAGTTGAAAAGCGAAACCTTAATCCAGCCTAGTTTAAGTCTAGTGAGAGAAGCTTAAGAACCTAAATCCGGCTTTCCTTCGGTTTCACAATAAAAGAAGTCTTATAAAGTAAATGAATATGAATTATTGTTCTAGATTATATTTTAAACCTTTGAAAATTTTAAATTCAGGAATTTTTCAATTCCGGGCCTTCCCGAGCTCAATTACGGAAAAGCGTGCCCTGGGACCACAAACTCAGAAAAATATTCCAGAATATTCATTAGAACCGTAATTTTATAAGGATTTCAAAAATATCAATTTTATAATTTTTCAGGTTATAAAAATTACAGTTATAGCCTTTTCCCATATTTTTTTTACAACCGGTGAAGTAGATGTCTTGTCTACTATTCACAAGTATAACTTACACTACACACTACCCATACCCTATTCTTACATCCTTACAAATACTCATTATAATTTTCTTTTCCAAGAAATTTTGTTTCCTAATTAATTAATACAATCATTACATTTATTATATTTTATTACATAAAATCCAAATTTTATCAAAAATTCAAATCCTCTCTCCTCACACCTCTCTTGGCCGGCACCCCCCTCCCCAATTTCCCTCTCATTTTGTTTTATTTCACCTTTTTATTACAATTAAAACCCTAATGCATGTAAAATATAAGCTCCTTTTCTCTCTCTATCTTCATTTTTACTCTTCTAAAATTTTACAAAGTTGAAAACCCTCTCTTCTTCCTCCCTATAGTGGTGTGACCTCCTCCTCCCCTCACACTCACACACACAACTCATTTCCTCTTCTTTTCATCTCCACATCTCCATTTAGGTGATGATTCTAAGCCTTATACCTACATTATCTTGTAATGACAAGATCATTCTTGAGTGTTTTCCACTTTTAATCCCAATGAGCATATACTAGGGACATGAACACTAATACAAGAATATCAAGCCATCACAAGAAGTAGATCTTGTGTTTAAATGAGTTTTTGTTGAGATATTATCTTGTTCATGCATGTAAAGTAGAGATCTTGCATAGAAATTTATGTTCATGCCATGAAACTCATGATTTATGCACCATATGTGGTAGATCTAAGTGTTAAGACACTCATACATTCATTGATATTTATGTTCATGTGGTTGTTTTGAGCTTACATGCATTTATG